>CAJDSM010085444.1:0-13997 GCA_903981925.1 Ostrea lurida
AGATCCCCGGTTACCTCTAGCCCTAATTCTTGTACAACGACGTAGAAAAACCTTGCAATATGGTTCCTGATTTTCTCAAGTGACCTCGGAAAAATCCCAGATTTATTCTATACCCATAATTTATCAGCATTGGCTGTTTAAACAAATATTTGGCCTTAGATTTATTTACGATTTAATCCTTATAGGACCAAGCTTTTTATTACTTAGATCGTACTACTAAACAAACAGTTAATGGGAGAGATAATTGCAATGCAAATCCGCGTAACTGTAACAAATGTACAACGTAAAAATATAACAAACTGATAACATTGCAATTGGCGTAAATATAATAAAAGTGCTTTATGTTTTTTATAACTAGTAAATGGCAATAAAAATCGTTTTTTAAATTTATATCACAGCTATACGTTATTTTTTGAATTTAGTGTCCCTCTCTACCTGTATGTTAGATTATTTGTTTAATGTTTGTTCTCTGCACTTTATTCAAAAACCGTTAAATTTTTCGGAAATCTTTGGAATAACATTAATATTTCTTTGTAATTCTACAGACACCTTGATTGAATTAAATGCGAGTGTGGTAAAATTCCACTGCCTTTTAGAATACGAGGTTTGGGGAATACTGAAAAGATATAACCCGGAAATTAAATCTATCCATAACTTTTTAATTAGAGGTTTACAACACTTGAACTTGTCGTATTAATAGCAATCAAAATATGTTATTTGTACATGATATTAATGATGATGGGGTAGATCGTGGTGGTTAATCTTTTTGATATTGAAAGTTTTCTTAAACCCCATTGTATATAAAAAACAAATACAGTGGAGTAATTGATATCGGAAACAACATAGCAAGGTTTTTTTAGCACAAAATAGTCAGAAATTATACATATAGTTTTTGACACCAAGGCTTGCATTATTGTCCTTCGTTTGTGTTGGGCGGATTGCACTTTTGCGTCCGTACCACTTTATCTATTTGGAACATTCGTGGAAATATAAGGTTCAAAAGCCCTTTCACTCAAAATCAGAGGTCCCCTCAATAAGTCATAGTTTGACTGAATTTGTTTCCCACTCACCCCTTTGTCTAGACTGTCATTTTTCCTACAGATTTTGACTGCGGTGTAATCCCGTTTACTTTATTTCGACTAAGGGCTTCACGCGGATGTGACCGCGTCAGCAGAAGATGCTTTACCCTCCATGCACCTGGATTCCGTACTTCGCTTGTTGTCGGAGGTCCATTGTTGCTCCGACACTCGATTTTGTAATAGTGTTTTGGATTATGATGTAAAGGCAAAGATCAACGAACAGTGTTCAATATCGTAAGTCCTAAATATAATACAAAAACCAAGAGTTGGTGCAATCACGGACCCCTGGACACACAGTACCGGTGGGTCAGGTGCCTCAGAGGAGTAAGATCCCTGTTACCGGTCACACCCGCCGTGAGCCCATATGTCTTGATCAGGTAAACGGAACAGTCCGTTAGTCAAATCAGTGTGTGAAAAAACGGCTTAACAATTGGTTATGAAACACGATCAGACAGCATTTTGAGCTCAGATGATAGGTATATAGGTTAAACTATATGTTATAAGCGACCATAGAATATTACGCAACATGTCTGCCGTTTAAACGTGGACTGTTGAAAACCCCTGCAAACAACAACTGTCTGTTAGTTAGCTTGCGCTCGATTCAAATAAACTGCATTTACGCAGAACAAGCTCTTGGTATCGAATAAGCTTGAGAGACATACCACACCGATAAGCAGCTGAATGATGGCATATTGTACACATCATAATGGGAAGTTGACGATGCGAGAACGCTTTGAAATCGATCCCAGTTTGTCATAAAGTTGACGTATGTTTAAGTTTGGCCGTCTAATGTCAATGTGCAAATAAATATCTAAAGTACGAAGCAGACATGGAAGACTTCTGTGGTGTCCTTTAATTTTAGTTCGTTGGGGATATATTGAAATCGAATCATGAATTGGAAAATCATTGTGTATTGATAGATAAAATCGACTGGAAGCACGTCGTCAATATAATCGAAATGTTTGAATTAAAGAGGCCACCGGCTAGAGACGATTTCTTCTTTTCACGTGTAGAAGCTTTTGATGAATTCTGCCTCATAAGAATGATAAAAATAGGTCAGCTCCACATAGAGAGCACAGATTAGTGCCCATTTTGCGAATTCCAGACAGACTGTTGGAAGCCTGATTGCCGAAACTACAAAGATAGTTGTCAATGAGGACTCCAGCATTGCTTTAATATCAACTCAGAGTCTTTGGTAGAATCGGAGTGGGTTTAAGAACAATAATTTTTTGATATGGCTATCACTAGATAAGTAATATTTCCTTTTTTCCATTTTTGTTAAAGGAGCAACTTCTATAATGTTACAAAAGCCTTTGCCTTAAATTTATCCGTAGCGGCGATGGTAAAGTGTAAAGTGTTGAAAAGTCATATGTTTTGATGGTTGTTGAAATGTGAAAGCGTTCTGGGGATTTCAAATTCAGCTAGAATTCTTAGAGTTTTTAAGAATCACCCACATTTGATTTTACACCACTTCTGGCATATGTAGTTTTCACAATACTTTTGAAGTCTTGCTCCTTGACAGCAGTCAATGATTTTCGTGAGAGAATAAAAGACAGGGGCTTGGTTGGAACATTTTACTAGATCCAGCAAATATATCTTGTTTGTAAAGGGGTTTTATGAAGTTTTGGGAATCCAGTATAAGTACGGTAGTTCATATTCCTTCCGTCCCATAGACTGGGTACTTAAATGTGTTTAAAACTTGAAGCATGATTTGAAGAATTTCGTCTTTGGAAAGGGCAGTAGGAGTGCAAGTACGATTACCAATGTTGGAGTTAATAACCGAATGTTCGTTTAAAATGCAGTTGTAGTAATGAGCCTTACAGACAAAAACAATATTGTTACAAAGCTTTTGTCAGGCTGGGACCAAACATATTCCCATGTAACCTATCTAATTCATTGATCACTTCGTTTACGGAAACTACAGAAGGATAATGGTACGGACTTTGGTCGTATATGTCTAATACCGAGATTTCAAATAATCTTCTTATACTTTTAATCCATTCTGATATAGGTATCAAGTTCTTTTTTCATATTTGACCCATCGTCTGGCATAATCTTCGACAGAATTCATATGGAGATGAAGTTCTGTCGGCCAATTAAAATGACCCGAGGTTTCTGAATGGGACCTTTTAGAATAAGTGATCTTTAGATCTCATTTTCAACTATATTTACATCACCTTGTAATGACATGTCCATGCTGGACTGTAGTTGAAAGAAAAGAAGAAAGAACAAGAACAAGTGGGTGGATTAAGTATAATATTGTCAATATCTAGGCACTGCATAGTTTGCTTGTAGTTAAACGCTTGGATGCAATCATGGAAGTATATTTGTAGGAAATGCAGGGTGGAGACTTGAATTGAAAATATGCAGGAATACAGGACTGAACTTTATTATGACGAAGAATGTTGCTTATGTTTACGGCATCTATTCCTTTATTGTAGTGAATTTCAGCTTAAGGAACCGGCGGCAAGATTCGGAAGGAGTACTATCCGTAATCCGCGGTGTTTAAAAGAGCCTGTGATGGCAACATCCATAATCATAGCATTCAGCCTATATTCTGGTGTGAAAATCCAAGTGTAGACTAGCTTTTGCATCTTCTAACAACTTGTTAAAAACTCTCAATGGAACAGAGTAAAGTTTAGTGCGGATGTGATTGGACCTAATTGTTGGCTGACGTAAGGCAAAAGTGAGCGAAGAGTAACATCTTGTATGTGTGGTCTTTGATATGAACGATGTCCATGACTTCGTTTACGTCTTGTGTGCATTTGGAAAAAGTCTCATCACATTCACATTATTCCCATTGGACTAGTCAAATTTCCTACATTTTGTACATTATCATTGCATTCATATGGAAATGCAGTGCCAGCGTCTTGATCCAGTGATCTTCTCGTAGTCTACGAAAAGGGTACTTAAAGTGGATTGTTTGTATGATGGTAATTTTTTCTAAAATTCTAACTTTCATTGACAGGATGGAATGGTCAGGGGAATTAAAATGTTGTACAAAAGTTGGTTTCCACCCTTATTAATTTGAATCTATGCCCCGATTATTCTTTTGTTTAGTGACCCTTCGTTTTCCCAACATAAATCAAACCACAGAGGGTAACTCAAGCGTAGACAACATTAGAAGATTTACAGGTCAAATCTTCGAAGTTTGTGGTACAGAATCACGTCCTGTGAGATTACTAGTAAAGGAATTCCTAGTGATTAATATATCACAGGTTTTACAATTTTTAACTGAACATTTCGAAATGGAACACATGAGATCCGTAGAGGAATTATCAAAAATGTGTTTAACGGCACGTGGCAATTTGTAATTTTGGTATATGAATTATGATTTCTGTACCAAAGTTCACTATTTAGAGCTGAACATATGACAAATTCTTTATATCTCGAGGATAATCCGAGGGACACCAACCAATCTGTTGGAGCCTGTGCCCCTTATAGGCTCACAGAGTGACACCTTTTTATACTGGGCGACGTGTCAGCCAGTATAGTTCTTTATTTCGTATATTCATAAAGAACATATATCGAGCGACAAGTATCCTCGGGGGACACAAGTGTCCACCAGCAGAGATACATGTTCGATGGTTAAATGTAAAGGCAAGATAACGAACATGTTTCAATCTCGTAAGTCCTAAATATAATACAAAACAAGAGTTGGGCAATCACGGACCCCTGGACACACAGAGGTGGGATCAGGGTGCCTAGGAGGAGTAAGCATCCCCTGTTGACGGTCACACCCGCCGTGAGCCCATAGTCTTTGATCAAGTAAACGGACAGTCCGTAGTCAAATCAGTGTGTGAAAAACGGCTTAACAATGGTTATGAAACACATCAGACAGGATCAAAGTTTTACATATGATTATATAGGAAAAATCTTTAAAAATCTTCTTCTCAAGAACCACTGGCCAGGAAAGTCTGAGATTTTTATGGAAGCTTCCTGATATAGTGGAGATTCAAGTTTGTTCAAATCATGACCCCCGGGGGTACGATGGGCACATTGGGATCCAAGTTTTACATATGATTATAATAGGACAAATCTTTAAAAATCTTCTTCTCAAAGAACCACTGGCCAGGAAAGCTGAAATTTATGTGGAAGCTTTCTGATATAAAGGAGATTCAAGTTTGTTCAAATCATGACCCGGTGGGGTACGATGGGCCACAATAGGGATCAATATATGATTATATAGGAAAAATCTTCTTCTCAAGAACCACTGGGCCAGGAAAGTTGAAATTTATATGGAAGCTTTCTGATATAGAGAGATTTAAGTTTGTTCAATCATGACCACTGGGGGTACGATGGGGCCAACAATAGGGGATCAAAGTTTTACATATGATTATATAGGGAAATCTTTAAAATCTTCTTCTCAAGAACCACAGTGGGCCAGGAAAGCTGAGATTTATATGGGAGCTTCCTGATATAGTGGAGATTCAGTTTGTTCAAATCATGACCCCCGGGGTACGATGGGGCCACAATTGGGGATCAAAAGATTTACATTTGAATATATATTAAAATCTTCTCAGTCCAAAAGACAACATTTACCTTAAAGTTCCTGGTATAGAGTGCGAGGGCCAGGTTCGCTCAGGTGAGCGATGTGGCCCATGGGCCTCTTGTTACTTTGCATGATGATTGATAGAGTTGTTATTATCCGTGGTTTTGTTCATGTTAGGATTAAAAAACTGTTTTGAGCCATTGTCATTATCTATAGTAGGTTAGAGTGTGATTTGCACAATATCTGGACTACAATATGAAAATCCTTTAATTGACTACATTAAACTAAAGAGAATGTTATTGTTGGCCTCATCAAAGAGGTACAATTCAGGTATTTTGTTTGATAGAAAAAAAAAAATCAAATACTGTCCATTTCATATGTAAGGCTTATTATTATATCTATATTTTAAATGAACTTGGTATTAACTCCATATTTGGTAATCATACTTACAATCCAACTGCCATTTCAAAAAAATCATGTTTCAGTTTAAAAAGTTGAAAGCTCAAGTGAGCTTTTTTTGATCACCAATTGTCCATCCGTCTATTAAACTTTTCACATTTTTTACTTTTTCTTGAAAACTACCTTTCCAATTCCTTTCAAATTTGGTATATAGCATTTTGGGCCAAGGTGTAATTACATTGTAAATTTCAGAATGCCTGTCCCCCTAGGGCCTGGGCAAACAGTGACCAATTTTCAAAAAATCTTCTGCACAACTGCACGTGTCTATGACAAAATAAATGCATAGTGTCAGATGTAGAACAGGAAGGCCTCTACCAAAATTAGATTTTGGTATCCCCAGGGTATGGGCTCTGACTCCAGGGTGGGACCAAATTTGCTACATAGTGTTTTTATGTAAAACATTTGAAAAGCATCTTCTTTAAATAAGGGGGAATGAGCTATTGTCATAATGGTTGACTTCCGTTCGAAACATGGATGAAAATATCACTATCAGGGTTATATCTCAATTCATTTAAAATTTAAATGCCTAGCCAAGTAGCTCAGTAAGTCAGCACGTTGAATTCTGAACTGCAGGTCTTGGGTTCGATTCCAGCAGGGGTTTTAATTTTTTTTCAAATGGCTTTCTTTTTGACGAAATAGAGTGAATCTGAATTTTTTTTATTTTCAAAACATTGTTTAACATATCCTCTACTTTTCATCCACGTCAAATTTTTCTGGTGCATCTGCAAGTCATATCAATTTGAAAGTAAATAGATCTTTGGAAAAAGCAGGGAGTCTTTTATCATAAATGTAAATTTTATGATCCTAGTGGTAGGGGTTTTGGTATTAGGGTGGGGTCAAAAAGGTCAATGATGAAATGTGTTAACAAATGAATATTTTTTTTCTTGATTACTACCATTCCAATTCTTATAAAATTTGGTATGAAGCATTTTTGGAACAGAAGGCACAAATAATTTTGATTTTAGGTCTCTTGCACCCCTGGGACCTTAGGCACAGGCCAAAGAGTGACCAATTTTCAAAAATCTTCTATACAACTGCACGTCTTAGAGAAACTGAATGCATAGAGATGTAGAGCAGGAAGGTCTCTACCAAAGTAAAGTTAAGGGTTTTGAATAGCTATATTAAATTTTCAATACATGTGAGCCATGAGCCTATATCTTGATACTGGTAGGTAGATTTTGTAAACTAAACATATTTTGTTTCATATGTTTTAACAATGTTTTTGAGTAAAGAATAATAGTGACCTCGAAATGTCTGTACATGTGAGCCATGAGGCCCTCAGGCCTATATCTTGATTTTGTCAGATAGATCTAGTAAAACTAAATAATTTTTGTTATATATGTCTTAACAAAATGCTTCAAGTAAAGAGTTAAGAACAGCGATACTAAATCGTTCATACAGGCCTGTGAGCCTATACATGTATATAGTGTAGCGGTCAGCCGGGTTCGACTCCGGTGCCAGATAGCTCAGTTGGTAGAGCACCTGACTAGAGATTCAGGGGCCCGGGTTCGAATCCCGGTCTGGTCCGTTGCATTTTCTCCCTTCCTGTTACATTTGGTGCCGTTGGCCACCCCTGGAATTGCAGGTGAAAGTCCTGCCAGGGGCATAAGAACCTGGGTTGTGTGTCTTCGGGACGAAGACAATTTAGGAGGAGGAGTGTAGCGGTCAGCCGGGTTTGATCTCCGGTGGCCAGATAGCTCAGTTGGTAGAGCACCTGACTAGAGATTCAGGGGGCCCGGGTTCGAATCCCGGTCTGGTCCTGTGCATTTTCTTCCTTCCTGTTACAATATATTGACTATGATCAAATTCAAACTTGACCTGTATTTTCTGGTAATGTACGTGCACATGCAATTTCAACCTTGTACATGTACATACATACATGAGCATGCATCCCTACAAAAATTAGAAAGCATAAACTGAAAACTTCTTGGTTTTTTTCTAAGTTCAAGAGCAATAACCCTGTTGAAAATCATTGGACCATGACCAAATTTGAACTTGATCTGAGTATTCCTATGACGTATCCATAAGTCAAATTTGAGTTGAATGTGTGTAACTGTTGCAGAGATAATGAACAGAAAATCAATGATGACAGAATGATGGGACCAGGGTAACACTACATGTATATGCCCCCCGTCATTTTAATACATGAGGGCAAGAACTGCAAAAATTCCTCCTAGCATACTTTTCATGAACATCAACAACTAAATATGAAATTTCATTTTTTTTCAAAAACTGTTGACAGACTCATCGGTAAACATCTTATTCAGATACAATGGTCACTGATGTTCTTACAATATAGATAACAAAATGCCATTCCATCAAAATAGTGTTTTCCTATGATTTATTCTGCAGTGATTCAAACTGAGAAGTCTCTGAAATTACAAAAATCCTGAAATATGATTTCACTTGGTAAGTCTTCAGCCGAGTCTATTCTTTAGCAAATGTAATAGAAGGGTCTCTGAAGTCATAGAGGTCCTTGGATATAATTTCACTAGGTAAGTCTCTAGAGGATTCCTCGAACCTGGTGGGACAGATTGGAGGATTTTGCATCATTTCCCTGCGCCTATTCCTTAATGACGTGTCCATCACCCTTACATAACAGTGGTCTGGGCCCGGTACTATCCCCTTCACATAAATCACATCATATTTAGTGTCCATCCTCACAATCTACAGAGAAGGAAAGAATTTTGACTAACAATATATCATCACAACATGAATACTGTTCAAATACTGTTCACAAAATGGTCCAAATATTCCTTAAATAATGTACAAATGCAATTTCAGGCAGAAACTACACATCTTAATAAATGATGCATCTTTTAGTGATATAAAACAAATTCTATATGAAAAAGAGTGTTAAATTTCACAATATGACAACCTTTAATCCCTTCTGTGTGTTCCAGTCCATTCCCATGTGTCCAGGCATTTTCTTCCCGGGTCTCACTCCAGCTTGTGACTGAAAGAAAGTGGTATACCATCACAATTTTTATAAAGACTTTAAATTGAATAGAAAATTGACCATGTTTTAACATTCAATAGTTAATAGCGATACTGTTTAAAGTGTTTTGCATTGTTGATTTGGGTTATACTATATTTTTTTTTTACCATCAAAGAACTAGGTACAGTTTATATGGTCAGCTGGCCCAAAATATTGATGATTTCACCTGGATCTCAAACTCTTGCCAGTCAAATAAAGAATATATTAGCAATCCAAAAATCCACTCAGTTTTATCAGTAAAATGATCCGTGTCATAAAGTTTGCAAAAAATTGCAAAAGTGCCATTTTCAATGAAAATATCCACAAATTCAGTGGTGTTCCTTTCAGAAAACATACAGCGCATGCGTCGAGCAAATTCATATTCAAGTATGTTTTTTTATACTTTTAATGATACACAATATATCTTATTTTCATTTTGCTCGACAAGTGCGCACGTTCCTGAGAAGTAATGTGTATCACATTTTACTGTTTTCAGGCTCATTTTGACAAAAGGCGGGAAAATGTCTTATTCGTGATGTCATATTAATGCTATCAAATTAGGAATAACATTCCAATATTGTTGACGTAGTATGCCTGTTATATATTTTACTTTCTTAAAACGGTGATAAAGGTTAATTTCAGACACATTTTGTAGAGAGAAAAATTATTGGGCCTTTTTATGTATACACAATCGTACCTTGTTCTTTTGCTGCTTGCAAAATCTAATTTTTCTCATAGAGAAAAAACTAGATGTGTCGGTGCGACACGAATGCCCCGCCTACAGTGAAGTCTAATGACGGAATTCGTAGGGTGAAATTGAAAGTTTTCAAAATGCATGAACTGTGGCGTATCCATATTCAATTTCAGTAGAATGTGTGCAACTGTTGCAGAGATAATGAACGGAAACGAAAAATTTCTTATTTTTTTTTCTTTAGTTCGAGGGCTAACTCTGTCAAAATCATCGGACCATGACCAATTCGAAACTGACCTGCATATTCCTGTGATGTATCCAATATCAACATTTGGTTGAATGGGGTGCAACCGTTCAGAATAATGAAGCGGAATGGAAAAATTTTATGTTTTTCTAAGTTCAAGAGGGTAACCTCTTGTCAAAATCATCGACCATGACCAATTCGAATTGACCTGCCATATCTGTAATGATCCATATATCAAAATTTGAAGTTGATTGTTGTTGAACCGTTGCATAAGATAATGAAAGGAAACCATGATGACGGAATGACGGAACAGTGGTAACCTATATGCCCCCGCCTCCATTTTATGGAAGGGCATAAAAAGCAATAGTCTGACTGGACATCGACCACATAATAGAACCAAAACTACTACATTACTATGGAGACCACAACATAATTTACACTTACTATGGAACCAACAACATTAACTCAATATCAACAATACTACACTACTGGGAGATCCACAAACATACATTCTTACAACTCATGAGATCACAAACATAATTTACACTACATCATGGAGACCACAACATACATTTACACTTACATCATGGAGACCAAACTACATTTACACTTACATCATCGGAGACCACAAACCATACATTTACACTAACCATCATGAGACACAAACATACATTTACATACATCATGGAGCACAAACTACATTTACACTAACTCATGGAGACCACAACAATATTACACTGAACATTGGAGACCACAAATACTTTACATTACATCATGGAACACAAAACATCATTTACACTTACATCATGAGACCACCAACATCATTCAGTAACTCATGAGCCACAAACATTAACTATCATGGGCAATTCAACATTAATGAACAAGTACATTATATAATATGACTGCAGAGAGGGTTACAGTGGAAATTGTCACCCGAGAAACCCATTGTTGACCGAGCGTCAGCGAGTCAACAATGGTTTTCAAGGGTGACTTTCCCTTAGCCCTCTCTTGCAGTCATTATTTATTATATTATACTGAATGTCTGAATTACAATCTAGAACTGTTTGATCAAATTGGCAATGTACTGGTGTAAAAATCGCATTAGCCTAACGAGATGAAAGCTTTCGATTGTGCGTCATAATTGTGACGCAAAACATAACGTCAGCATAAACATTGCAAAACTAGTGGAGATAGTATGAAGTGAAAATTGTGCAATTATCATCACAAGCATGAAACTTTGCACAACGACTACTTAACTAAATGTTCCAAATTAAGACCCTGGCCAAACAAAAAACCGATTTTTTTCAAGATGCCACCCGTCTTTATCAAAAATGGCACTCCTCGTAATATTATCATTACTATATATCATAAAAAACCCGTAAAATCGTTAATTTGGGTGGTGTATTCTATAATCTTATGTCTGTATGGTTTGTGACCTGATATTAATTAGCCATTATAAACAAAATAAATGCAACTTCGGTTCAATAGGGCCTGAATGGGTAAAACTGAATTTAAATCTTATTTACAACAATAAAAATTTCAAAATACAAGTCACATTTTTTTGTTTTATCTTAAGGTGCATTGTATCAGATGGTCGTCATTAAGGTAACTTCATTAGATTCTGCTCTGATCTTCGAGTTTTGGCCAATCTTTTGCACTACATTGATTCACTTTTACGAGTTTCACTTTCATGTTCGGATTCAACATTTCGGTTGAGCATCATGAAGAGACATAATTTGTCGAAAGCGCAGGTGGTGCCAAAAAATTGTACCGTATACGATTTATATCTGAGCAATTACAGGTACACAACCTGTACATAGAAGTCCAGAACGGTAGCATTACAGTTACCACACAATTGGTTTTTGCAACCACACAATTTCAAAATTCTTACAGGGATAGCTGCAACAGAAGCAGTGATGTGGAATTTAGGTTTCAATAATCCTCGCCTTGTCTTTCACCTAACCACGTGTTCAAGGACCAGTCAGTGTCTGATTACATTGTCACATACTTGGCTTCATACATGTTCACTTGCTATGCTGCCTTCTTAGATGTGCTAGAGTAAAGCATCTCTAAGTCGGTGAATAGCATTAGAGAGGGCATTTTTTTCTTGCGAACAATTCAAAGGTGCTTCATTGACCGCAAATGTAGAAGTTGCCCTGTCATTAAAATGCACACAAGTCCTCCAGGACGATTCATGTCAACTTGAAACGATACAGTGTCAGCCAAGGCGATGATACTTCTGTGAGCGTCTGAATAACATCTCCCAGGTCTGTCATGCTGTTTTTTTCCCTTTCTCTCGAAAAATGCCTGATACAGTATGAAATCCTGTAAAAGCCGTGGAAAAATGCAAGCAGAGGACAGGCATCCTCAAAGCTGCTCTAATATCGATATCGGGAGCCAGCGAGTCTTTGTTTCGACCATAAACCTATCCACAATATTCATCTAAGCCAAGTGTGCAAAAGTCGAATCTGTCAAAAGGTACAACATCAGTATCTGTACTGAAAATGGAAACAGCCTTACAACCATTTGACTTGCAGCATGCTTGGACGTGAAAAACATTATTGAGTCCAGCTTCTTCGTGGTATACAAGGGAACAACAGCGTAGTGTCTACATTTACATGGTTAGGATATATTCACCCAGAGTTACAAATACTTGTTATTGGTCTCTATGGTCACAATCAGTGACTTAGAAATCTAAAAAGTTCCGTTTGTTGCCACTGTCTCAAAGAAAGCTGTTCCATGCCTTTGGTGTTTTGCTTGTTCCAACCACTTTCGCTACACACACACCAGGACCATCTCGTTGTCCTGGTATTTGCTTGAGACTATTCTTATGTACACATCGAAAACATATCTACCTGATGAATACTTGCTCAAACAGGATGTCTATGTAGGCAAGAAGTAATATTTGTGCATATCATCAATGTCTTTAATTCTCGTGGTGTTTGAATTCACCAATCGCTGTTGCCATCAATTATGAAGCCTCAGCATCTAAATCTTTTGCTGAAACATCAACGTTGCTTCGAATACATCCATCAAACTCCGGTGTATAAAGTTCCCATCCTGTGACAATGAAGGAGGGGGTAATTTTGATTTTGATGACTGAAATATCTTCCATTCCGCACTGTCTGCTTTGGTAAAGAAATGAAAAGCCTAGAAAACAGAATGCAATCATTTTTCATTGATGAAGCTTTTCTTTCGACAATCTAGATCTGGTTTTCGCTTTTCGGACTGAATAAAGGAGAGTTATCCTTTTTGAAAGGATCATAGAAGTCAGGTTGTCCCTCCATATGTGATCCTGTCTAAGAAACTCGGTATATTTGCTTTGCTCAATATCTCTTAAAGTATCGATGTAGCATGTCCTGAATCGACAAATCCTTTGTATCAAAAATATACAGGTCTAATCACTCCGATCCTCAGGAAATGATATCCAAATCGTTCACAGCCTTGACAATCCGTTTACTCTCCTAAGAAGACTTTTTGTGACGGGTATTGGTATCTTCATGGTGTTTGTCCGTCTTCCAAGGATTACTGAACTAAAAACGTTTTCAAATTCACTACCAACCGGCTGATCTCTGGTCCATCTACTATCCAAACGCCTCAGAGCTGACGGGTCTTCCAGTCATCCGATCGCAACCACCATCTCCCTTTATCAAAAGCGTGTTCTGTTCATGAGCTTGATCGATTGCGATGTTTGAAAATATGAACCGTTAAGTTACTTAGCAAATTCTCGTGCCTATATTTTGATGAGTCTGTTGAATCGACGCCATAATCCCGCACATGTATTGGAAAGCCACCTTGCGTAATTTACTTGATCAAGACCAAAAACGTATAGGATTGAGTTTGACAAAGACTGCTTAATATAGTCAACATCAATTCCCTAAAATGATCTTATGCAAGACAAAACCAATAAGCTCCCAAATCCCAAACACAGACCTCCTAAATTAGAATTGTGGATGGGCCATTCTCTCTGTCTCTGCACAAGTCTAACTGAGATCTTTCAAAATGTTACTGAACTCATTACCCAAAATTTCCTTCATTAGATACGCGCAAGTATG
>CAJDSM010085457.1:1212-11848 GCA_903981925.1 Ostrea lurida
CTGTAGACCTCTCACCCGCCTTTATCCTGGCTTACTAAAATGCTAGATATCTAAGCATATATATAATATCAAGGATGGAGTAGTTAGCTTAATGCATACTAATCTATGTAGAACCATAACTCGCATACTTCATCT
This sequence comes from Ostrea lurida, assembly GCA_903981925.1. Lineage (NCBI taxonomy): Eukaryota > Metazoa > Mollusca > Bivalvia > Ostreida > Ostreidae > Ostrea > Ostrea lurida. Next base: position 1,348 of record CAJDSM010085457.1, read on the forward strand.
ATATTTATAGCACTAGGAGATGGAAGTAACCTCCTAGACACACCGCACTTTAAATAAATATTCTAGTCCCCCTTATAAACCCGGTAGAATGTGCAAACAGCATGAGAGACTGCCTCCTCTTAATTGTGCTTATGATTACATTGTGTAATTGACCGAGAGTAAAGTCTTTCGAGCATACTACACTAAAGCAATATAAATAAGCATGAATTGCGAATCAACTTGTCACTCTCATCTCTCCATGCCTTCACTCTACATTAATAATTTACTATATGCCGAATTTAGATACAGAACGCGAAGGTTTGCGCCTACACCCGTAAATATGACGGCCTAGTATTGGAAAAGCTGACATAATGAAAGAACCCTACATTCAGTATGTCACGCATATGACCTATCTAGTGTGGTATTTGTGTACCATCACTGGTTACAACGGACGCATAATATCTAACAAAGGCGGACGGTAAACAGGACTAACGAAAAACGACTAGACTTGGAAGCACTTAGTCTACTAAGCAATCCTGAAAATTCGAAAAAAATTCTAGCCGCATAGGTATAAAAATGTGTTTATTGATTATAAACGAGTATATTCACCCTATTGATACCCTACCTAATATCAAGTTAAATTACAATGCTAGAATGTATTACTAAGCACCACACCACCAACTACAGAGAGCGCTCAGAAACACATGAGCGCTTTAAGGCAAGTCAATGGTAAGGTGGGTACAGGTTCACAGACACCGGGAGTTTTTCCAAACCAAACACCAAAGCAAGTCTAATTGCCTTCAATATATAGACATATCCTTTTATCACAAATACGTGTAGAAAGTATTAGATCTGGCATATCATACAAATATACCTAGGATTTAAAACCAAATCTTACGCACTTACTCATAGTCTGACAGAGACACATCAAAGATTAGGAAAAATGACGCTCTCGTAATAGGATTGCCTACTGTACACTCATCACCTTATATTAATAAGAGTATTCCTGACTCGTAAAATTAAGCTCTGAAGTTTGCTGGCCTCAAACGAAAATGGGTTATACGAAATCAGGACCAAAAGGTTCTTTCAAATAAACTATGAGAAATTAAATGCCGATGAAAAACTACTTTATACCTATAGAAAAAAACACATGTACACCGAACCAATGGTAAAAGTTCCAGAGACGAAAAGACCCGAAGTAAGCACTAAATCAAAGGAATTAGGTAAGTATCCATTATACGAAGTGTGGTATTATTAGCGAGCCTAATGCCCACGAGAAGATCCACAAAATCCCCAATTACCTGAAACGTTCAGGCATGAACTGACGACGTATTATTCTCACACTCAGCAGATTAAACGAAGAATGCATATTGATGCTGTTAAGAAGAAGATCACAGATACAACCAGTTTGCCACACACCCCATAGATAAAGCCTTGAAGCGACTGGATAATTAAGTAGTACCAAATATTGCAAATAATTTACCAACTCCTATATACTGATCATATGGTTATTTTAATGTTAAAAGTTAACATACGATTTATATTGAAAGAATTATTATTACTGTGCTAAATTATGCATGTCTCGTCATTAGATGTGAGTAGTGATATCAGAAACTGTATTCAACGACCACTACAGTAATGATAGTCTCATACATACTAAACCATACACTTTAGCTGAATTTTACTAACTTTATTTATCCAGAAATATAGAGATGAATAAAGAGACTTACTTATCATACTTATTCACTTCAAACGTTGTAAGCGCTAAGTAATTTAAACTCTATCAAATTCAAATAACAAGCCAACACACTATATATAATTCAAAGCTAATTGGGCCTAACAGATTTTTAATGTTCCAATATAGGAACACCGATAACCAGAGGAGAAGGGTAAGTGTGCACTGTCTTTACCGAGAGAAGATTCTGAGAGTATGGCGTCCAACAAGTAACTGCATTTTTGTAACTATATGACTATCACACCACCATTCAAAACGCCTGATACAAAATTATGCGATATATACATTCTAAATTTTAAACTTTTACTTTATAATCTCTACATGGTGTAATGGTGAGAATAATCTTCAAAACAGCTACACAAATAAGAGACCTCTCGAACTAGCCTACATACACTAGAGGACTTCCCTAAGATCATTCAATATAGATAATAGAAAACGGGCGCGGATCAAATACCTTTCCAATACACAAATCGTATACTACTCTTCTTTCCTACAAGAATGACAGATAATAGGCACCAAACAAAGCATTGGCCCAACATTCGAACTGCTTAGAGTACAGGCGATTCACAAACTCTAAGGAATATAAAGGGAAGTACAAAAACTTTTACAGATTATTCAACGGAATTGCTTAATCTATCAAAGAGTGAGCTTATAACAAAATACTATGTATCATGTTTGTTATGAATTTTGTTACACTATAAAAAGTCTTTCGTATTAACCTGCACCATTCAAGAAGCTAAAACTGGGAATAACCAGGCCGCTCGCACCTTCATTTAAAACCGTGTTGATGCAAAGTCAAATATCCCATAATTAAACCCTCTCCAACCACCTAATACTAAAGCACCGAATCGTTGGATTTCTTATGCATAGTGCCGTATACTGCATTTTTAATATACCAAATCAGGGCATAGCTATTAAGTATGAGATAGCAGAAAATTAGAAAGACGAAGAATGAGACAAGGTATGAAAAATTGCAAAAAATAAAATTAAACTAGAATACTTGTAATAAGCTCAACCATCACGGAGCTATTCACCGCTCTTAAGATTTCAGTCTTTCAGATATATATATATATATATAAATAGATTGAAAACATGAGAGTAATTTAGATTTAAAGGGAATTTGCAATCCTTTGTTTTATATATTAACATCATACATTTAAATTCAAAGTTTTATAAATTAAATCTCTATACACGATGTATATATCGCAGCCATACATACTTATTTCAGTTTGAAAAAACATTCAATGTTTTTAATTTAAAACCTCAAGAATATTAAGACATACCGAACAGTGAGGCTTTGCTCAATGATAAAAACATATATGCGGCCTAAGTTGAGTATAATAATTTAATAACTATTAATAAAGCGGATTCACAACTAAATTCGGAAAGTCACATATAATAAACACCCAAGTAATCAAGACGCATATACTTAACTCTCGATAAAGTTATTTTATTCAGACAGGACTATCTATCCTCTATTAAACTTAACGACACACGCAGAAGTTTCAGCTAAATGGACTGGGAAAGCATGACATATACGTTAGACGTACGACACATATTAGATATATTAACCCAGCATCTATAAAAAATCCGCTAATGACAGGAAACACGCGTATTCCACTGCACAGCATCTCTACTCATCTCTCACACACTACTCTTGATAAAAATTTATCACTAGGGGAACACTAGTTCATAATCACTTTAACTCGTTAAATAAATGCTTATGACAACTTCTCCCTTAAGTCAAGGACGTAAGTTTCTTAACAATATTTTACAGGAAATACCTATTGAAGACGACCATGAGTATTATTTACAGAAATAAGTATGCTAAAAAAGTCTTTTATTTGAGCAGTACTTGTTGTTCTAGATATAAAGCACGTGGCGCAATTTTGGGGCATAAAGCATTGCGTATCCCATTGTTAAAGCTATAAATATATTACACCAGAAAAATAATGCATCCAATATTCTGAAATTTTTGTAACGGAAGCACAGCAAACATCATAAAATAATCTTTTGTTAACGCTTCCTACAATTTAAGGACAATCCTATACCTCCCACATAGTGGAGGTTTTTCGGCGAATGATCAAGCGACGTGAGTCCACAAAGATTAATGATATCCGGAAATCTAGCACAAGTTATTTTTAGCAATACAACCACGACAAGACCTAACCACTACAGTTCATAATCGTTTGTATCCTGAGGTAAAGTTGAAAAGCTTGTTTCTATAATCGCACAGAATATGTACAATAAATCAGAGCACTCTCCACTACTAAAGGGAGCTGACTAACAAATATGATGCCATTCGACAAATTTCTTATAACCAAAAAACGCTCTATGAGGACCCTTGGCACACTAAGTAAGGAAATTAGGAGAAATAGTACTTAATCATTTTTAATAATGAGCTCAAATCTAAAAAAATAGGAGTCTTAAATAGAAATGAAGAATTATAATAAATTACTGCACTATTAATTACACTTATGAAACCACTAAAATAAATAAGTACCATTCATATAGCCGAAGACTCCTTTCACCAAAATCCTTACATAACACAAGATTTTTTGCTCACACAGTATTTACTAAGCATAAATTATTCCTGTAGCTCACTCGAAAAATTCTCATAATAAGACCAGTTTTGGAGAGCCAGTCCGTGTTCTCTTCAAACTACTTTTTAACATATATTCTGAAACTAAATTTAGATTCTCATTTTTTTATATCGAAATAAATTCGTTGAATACTCTCTACTATCAAGTTTTGACAGACATTAATAAAAACTCCAACTTTTCTCTACTGAAGAACAAATTTTTAAGAAAAATAATAAACCCGACCTTTAGCCATTGTTGCTTTTTCCTTTTAGAGTTAATCATGGCTAATCTTAACTCATTACAAAATATTAACTTCAATTAGCTAGCCAACTTAAAAGCTATTTTATACTTAACCCAGCCAATTATCTTAGCTTCGATAACTTGACTATATCACATCCTTTAAGAAATCTAAAAGACTCTCGTCACATCGAAAAACCTTATACGTTCCTTAAAAAATCCGCTGTCCATTGGGATATACTTATAAAGCAAACTCTCTTAAAAGGCCATTATTACAAAAGGTATCTAAGTTTAACTAAAGCTTTCTATAATTTTTTATGAAAACTCTCTACAGAATCCCTATAAATACTTAAATACATTTTATCTGATGTTCCGCAATTTACTTGTGTTCATTTAATAGTTCTTATTTATATAAACTGACACCTAATATTTATAACATGCTCTGAGTCTAACGACCACCGATTGAAGGAACTATGACTCCCAAAACACTTAATATAATAAATTTGAAACATAGCCTACGAGGATATGCTGTGTTGCCGGCTGACAACACCGCATTCTTTAAAAACGAGCTTAAATTTTTAACGCCCTTCTCAGGCCAAACACAGCAAAAAAGAAAGGTAGGCACCAAACAATCGAATTGCAGCCATCCGTAACTTAGAAGTCCAAGACGTAAGACTTATATTCTTCATCCGCACTTAAAGATTTATTGACGTCAATTTTCTTAGGTTTTGTTACATGTGCTATCACGCAATAATTTTTAAGAAAAGAAGCCGTGGCTACTTTCGGATTAATGAAACCGACGTTCTTGAATAAACTACTTCTTTCATAATTGTATACAAAACTTGACTTTTAATTAAAGAGCTAAATCCATTCAATAATCCAACATAATGTTAGAAGGGTTTTATATACCCCCCATGCCCACAAAGTATTGAAAATTAATAAAAAGTGTTTGCTATAAGTTAACCCAGAATCACAAGAAAAGTCAAAAGCCTGCCTTATTTGCTATGGTGTTTCAGAAGAACACCAACCCATTGTTGGGGAAACTTTCTTTATAGCTCAGCCAAGAACTTGGTGGTATCCCGGGTCATAAGCCCGGATGATCTCATAGCTTAATCTATCTGAACTAATATTTTTAATTCATTTCATTCCATAAAATTAATTCATTCTTACCAAAAATTTCCACATTTACAACCCTACCGAATAGGCATAAATTGTGTAATGCCCGCAAATTTCTGAACCATTGAGCCTCACAAAAACACCAGGAGTTTCAACTTTAATTCTCCTTTTCATCTAAAGTCGACCAGGAACAGCGTCATATTTTTACACCTAAGCGGACCTGCTACAAGAGTGAATCACATAAAAGAATGGTAGTTAAATACTCGACATCAAACTGAACGGTAAAACTACTGATTTATTTTACTGTTAACATGTCGGGGCTCCTAGCTTAGTCTTCTTCTGGTACATATATAAGAGTTGTAAAAACCAGTCCCACACCACACTCCCGAGGTAATTCAGTCACTCATAGTACATCATTGATGAACTGAACACCTTATAAATAGTGATTTTGACAGGGGAAGTCTCACCATCCTTCAACATCAATGAGCCCTTCAAGGCCGAAACCTAAATAGATAACACATCACAAAACTTGACAAATGCACATTATAATGCAAATGCACATCACAATAATCGAACAATGCACATCACATATGATAAAGCACATCACGTAAGATGTTTTTGGTAAATCACACCAGTAATGCATAGAAGCATATCACATAATACAATGCACATCACATAAATATTAAATGCACATGCATATATGGAAAGCGTAGCGTATCCCCACATTATTATCTTTTTTCACTATGTAAATGCCTAAAATAATATCTTGACCAAAAAGTCCTCTCTATTTGGCCGACATTATTATTATATCCCAGCAACAATAATAATCTAGTATAACGTCGATTTTCAGATACCAAATTATTAATTATATTCCCAATAAAATAAAATATCTTTTCAACGACAACATCTTTATAATTAAATCTGTCACCAATAATTTATTTTCAACATTGCCAAATAACTATACTTTTGGTCCAACATTATTTCAATCTAGTCCTAGCATAAATAAATTAATCTTGACTACCAAAAGACAAAGATTTTATTTAGACTCGCTTGAAGATAAAACGTTACTTTGATCGATTCACAATAATATCTCGAAATTTTAGGACAGATTGTTTATTTAGACGCTTGAAAATGAAACGTTTGTTGAATGGATTGACAGATTAACAATCCGACTGCTTTTTCCATGCGTGAAAATAAGCGTCTGTGTTTTATTAAAATCACGTATCCAATTCACAGGATACTCCTAAGCTTGCGTTCGAGGAGGGGAATTCATCAATGCTATAACAATTTTTTTGCGTCATTAGAAAGTTTGATGTTTGTTTATAATACTTGCCATTGTACAATAGATAGTGGTGGATCCAGAAGGGGGGCAATGAGTGTGACCGACCCCCCTTGTCAAATTTGTTGCTGTAAGGACTGTAAAATATAACCCCCCCAACCCCCCGTTTTCAAAAATTGATTCTGGATCCGCCCCGCAATTTTAAATACCACTGAAGCTAATGTGGCCAACTTACACTAAGCGTGCGAGGGAAATCGAACATCAAAATATGAATCTTGAATTAATCATTGCAAATATTTCCGTTATATTGTAAATGGAAGAACATACCACGGGACCTAATCCGATTATTCCTCTGAACACTGTATCTCCCGCTTTTATGATTTGATTTATTGACCAACTATGGACCCACAAACTACGGGCATTGTGACATATGCGGAACAGGGGTAAGAGTCAGAGATATCTCGAAATAGCACGGGAACAGTATAAAGCAATTGCTGTTCAAGGGAGATTTGCGGGGATTGCAGCCCCCCCCCCTTGAAAATCGAGAGAGAGAAGAGAGGAGAAGAGAGAGAGGAGAGAGAGAAGAGAGAGGAAGAGGGAGAGAGAGGAGAGAGGAGATGCGCAACCGTTACTTTTATCAATAAGATTGAAAATTTCCAAAATTAACACATGACCTATTTCCAACAGGTCACACAAGGAAAATGGAGCAAATTAATACATTAATATCTTAAACTTGCAAAACCAATAAGAGAATACACAGAAAATGAGGCTGAACCGGAGACGTAACCGAGATCGGCTAAGGGAGGGATTGCAACTGGATGCATGTGCCCCGCCCACATTTTCAAGTAAAAATGCTATAATCTCTCTGAGCTTCCTCCGAAGGGCTTCGCTCACTGGAACCCTTCCAAGGACCATTCCTGATCCACTGGGAGCCCCAAAGGGTCCCCTAGAGCCAATCAAAATGCTACAACTCTTCAGTTCCGGGGGCTTTGGGCCTCCCTTGGACCTATCAGCAGGACAAACTGGACCCGCTATAGGTCCGTAAAGAGACCCCCAGGCCCAATGAAAATGCTTAAAAACGTCTTGTTTGCGGGACTTCCCCCCCCGAACGTCATACAAATCGAACCAGTCCGGACCCCGAGGGGCGAAATGCTGCCCCAGACCCCTCCAACAAACTGGCGACAAGTCCTTCATAAACTAAAAAGGAATTTTAAGCCCAGGGCTTCGTTCCTGCGACTTTATATTGATATGCATTTGCAAAAGGGGGGTGTGTGTGATGTAAATTACTAATTAATAGTCAATGTTCAGAGGTGAATCCTGCTTTAATAACATTATATTGCTATTGTTTTAAAGCTTTTTCGCAGGAGGAGCGTGCACCCCCCTCCCCGGACTCGGACTGCAACTAGTGTATCAATAGAACTGTAGTCATCTTCCTTTTCTTAATATCAAGATGAATAGGGATAATGAGGCGTGTGAACGTCTGTACGTGCTGTCTCAATGAGACAATCGCATAAAAAAGTCAAACTTACTAAGGTTACGACGTGAATTTTCCTATTTCCAAATCCGATTCCAACAAAACGTTCCTTTCAAGTCTATAAAAACTGTCCTAAAATTCGAGATTATATGTGAATCCGATTCAAATAACGTTTTTAATTTCAAGCGTCTAAAATAAAAAATCGTGTCCTTTGGCCTAGTCAAGGATTATTAATGCTAGACTGAAATGAAAATAATGTGGAAACCAAAGATAATATTATTTGTGCAATGTTGAAAATAATTATTTTGGTGGCAGATTAAAATTATAAAGATGTTAGTCGTTTTGAAAGATATTTTATTCTTATTGGGGAATATAATATGGATTGGTAATCTGAAATCGGTACTAGATAATTATTTGTTCTGGGATAATAATAATAATGTCGCAAATAATATTTTGGTCAGAATTTTATTTGTTCTACACAGTGAAAATAATAATAATGTTGGGATACGCTACGCTCCCATAGCAATAATGATAAAAGCACATCACGCTAATGATAAAAGCCACATTACATAATGACAAAGCATATCACATAATGATAAATGCAGATCACACAAGATAAAGCCACATCAATAAATGATAAAGACATTATATAATGACAAAGGCACATCACATAATGACAAAAGCATCATCAAATATAACAACAAGCACATCACTAACTGCATGAAAATCACATCACAAAAGACAAAGCACATCCACATAAATGACAAAAAGCACTCATATAAGATAAAGCGCATCACTAAATAACAAAAGAACATAAGAAGGCAGTTAAGAGGCGTTCCAGATTACATCTATTGACTTCCTTGCCAATGTTTTACTGTTTCTGGATGTTAATGGTGGACATTTGGTATGTCACTGGCTTGCTGCAATAATAAGGGCAATGTTAACGAGACGTTCACATCACAGAGTGTTAGTCAGCTCCATCTCTAATAGCGCAGTTTGTATGGACCTACCTTCTTTACCCACAACGGTGACAGGAATTATGCCCTAACAATCTTTCGTAGCGTCATTGTACCTGAATTTTGATCAACAGTTCACTGATTTCATGTACTCTCTGGAACACTGACTTCGACGATAAAACGTGTGCATGTCTGTAGAGGATAAAAGGGCTCTCTCTATTATGGAATCTACAATAACCTTCAAGGATGGTCATTATAAGCTCTGGCTACCTTGGAGAGATAAGGAACAACCTTCCTCTTGCGCATGCCAGATTACAAATTCTACGCAAAAGGCTATCACGTGATCCATATTAACCTACAAGAAATGTACAAAAAGACAGTCATTGATTATATTGAAAAAGGATACGCCACAGAAGTCACCCAAAAGGAGACCGACTCAAAGCGCGTGTGGTATTTACCCCGCCATCCTGTGGTTAATGAGCATAAACTTGGCAAAGTACGTGTTGTATTTGATTGCGCAGCCACATATCAAGGCAAATCTCTTAACAGTGAACTGTTGCAGGGACCAGATTTGATGAACAGCTTGGTTGGCGTACTTCTGCGATTTAGCCAGGACAAAATAGCCATTGCAGCAGACAGAGGCAATGCTCCACCAAGTGAGAGTAACTGAAGAGGATTGCGATGCCTTACGATTTCTATGGTGGCCTAATGGTGACTTTTAAAAATCAAGATCCAAGATGGCATTAGATGAATGTACACCTCTTTGGAGCCACGTCTTCCCCTAGTTGTGCTTCATATGCTCTGAGACGCACAGCAATAGATAACTCGGATAAGTTTGAAACAGAAGTGACATCAACGGTGGAAAAGAATTTCTATATTGATGATTTGCTGAAATCAGTTTCGAATGAAGAAAGTGCAATGAAACTTGCTGCAGATCTGCAGTCATTAAGGCTATTGGGGGATTTCGACTTACAAAATGACTGAGTAATAGCAAGACCGTTCTGCATTCAATACCTGAGGAAGAACGAGCTCCGACAGTAATAACACTTGGTCAGGAGTTCAATACATTACCTGTAGATCGCGCACTTGGAGTTCAGTGGAACATAAAAAACGATTCAATCGGATTCAAAGTAAAATTTGACG
>CAJDSM010085475.1:0-12277 GCA_903981925.1 Ostrea lurida
ACTCAACCCACCTCCCCCACCCACCCCGTTATATACCTTCGAAACATGCATGATGTGCACGGGGTGGTGAGCACCTTAGAAATGAAGGCATCGTGCAAATCTTCCACTCGGTGTATAGCTTGTCACAAATGAAGACCCATACTAGATAATCAGTATCCTGGGAACAAGCGCTACACACAGCGCGAGGTCACTGCCGTGAACCTCCCCGCCGGCCGTCCACCCATTTACCACCGTCTACCACCCGTCACCTAGGTAACGGCTAGCCCTAGGATGCTGCTCACAACATCACAGACTATGTCACACACATGTGCGCAGGATCTTAATCAGCCACCCACGATAACTCCCTCATGTAGGGAATTCTGCATCTGAACTGTCTAGTTGACAAGTCGCACGATACGCGAGAGCGACAATCTAACAGCACACGCATGAGTAGACAACATCAAGATGATCCGCAACCACCGCTGCCCCTTGACCGCCCCAGCATCAGTAGGACAGCCAGGCTGCCGGATGTCCGCACACCTATCACTATTTCACCGTATTTACGTTTGGTCTCTACCTCAAGACACGCAGTGGTTACCGCACACTTCTAAATTAATGATGCTTAGCCCACTTCTATCTCTCCGAATTGATCTTTTGAACCGTTAAAACTTAGTGTTTAGAAGAATTTAACATACCCGCATTTTTTATACGATTCGTAATGTATAACTATCTAAACATTATTCAAAAATACCAGTTAGACCTAAACTGGCTAATCCTTATAGTATATACTATAGAAACACACAATGATTATAATTGCATACTTTAATTACCAAAATTAACATTGATGATAGGTTTATTTAGCATATCCAATAAGTAATTAAAATAATAAGGGCGATAACTCTCGCTATGAAATAGTCGTACAGCTTTTCGCTTCAACGGTACTCTATATATAATGCAGTGTGAACTATTTTTTTATTTGTCCAATCTATTTTTTTTTTATTCCAATAACTTCTTTTTAGACACATTATGAATGTCTTATCGTTAAGATTGCAAATGTCTGAGGTATTGCCCAAAATTATAATAATATTTTATGGCAATTTCAATATGAGCAAAGATAAGCCAATATAATCTTGTTTCCAAAAAAGCAGATTTCTAATCGAAATATTTACACATTTATAATATTTATCTGCATTGAGGCAATGTTGAAAACATTTCACATATGCACATTGATGCAGTTGATGTAGGAGAAATACCTTTCCTTACTCTGAATACCCAAGCTAAATTTAATAATTGACAAGGCAATAGACTTTAACATAATAAAGCAGACAGTCAAAATGGGTTCAAAACTACAAGCAATAATATCAGCTTGATGTGTGACAAAGAAATGAAAATAAAATGGATGGATGGCATTGGATGGAACAGAATATGGTTGCTTTAATCATTAATACACCCCATCAAAGTGTATAACATGCAAAAAAGTACATTACTTGTACTAATTTGTTATGGGTTAATACCTGTGCCCCTAAAAAAAGATTTACATTTCTAAGGCATGAGATAGTAAAATTGAAACAGCTAAATCTTGACTTACTGCCTCTAGTCTTGGACTTCAGGAACACTGGCAGATACAGTTGGAGCCAAAATTTGTAGTCTCTTCGTTTGTATTGACCGGTTAGACAAGCACAAATTTTCAACCCTTGCTTCTTCCATTTGGCGATAGATTCTTAGTCGCGATATTTTCTTTCAACAATATTCATTTACAACTCTGTAAAATAAGGAACTTCACGTTAACAAGAGACTCATGGCCACATGCTCATCAGACACCTGTAGATTTGCTCCACAGAAAAAAGACAGAATTTATTATAAAATGCATCATTATACGAAAAGTTTACGAATATCTTTACTTAACAGATATCTTCTAATTATGACCTATGAATGACATTTAACACAAATACAACAAAGGCTCTGACTACATCACTCACGGGATGTCCTTTTGGTAAATGACTGTTAGTGTATAAACAAGATGCCCATGGGGCACATGTACGCTGAGCACTGCTTCACTAAGAAGCAGCAGTGTAGCAACTTTAATCCCCTATTGTGCCCTACCCAACCCTCGGAAGGGAAGGGGGGCATTATCTAAACAAGCTTAAATCTACTCCATATCAGGAAATTTCACGTAAATATTCACTCATCTGTCTGCAATGAAGATTAAAAGAATTCCCTAGGATATCGTTGCATGTACACAGAGGCCCATGGCCACACGCTCACCTGAGCATGCTTCCTGAGAAAGCAGTATTTGGGATTTGAATCGTGCCACGTGGACTAAATTTAACATCTGTTCACTCTTCCCAATATCCATAAATGAGATTATGTCAAGAAACTTGGCTCAACACAAAGGAAGAAAATATGGTTTGAGTTGAGATCTCAATAGTTTAAAAATATTAAACCATTTTTAACAACTCATCAGTTCATACCCCAAAACCTCCACATAGGTCAAAGAATGAACTTGTCTCCACACAGTAGATTAAGAAAATACAGTTTTTAGAAAGAGTTTCGTATAATTGTAAAAACTTTAATACTTTGTTGGCCCCAACCAACCCGGGGGTGAGGGTGTGAGTATACTATTTGAACAAACTTGAAATCTACACCATATCAGGAAGCTTTCAGGTAGATATCTACACTTCTGGTCAATAAAAAAAGAAGATTTTGAAGAATTTCCCCATATATTTGCCTGTTTAAAATTTGATTCCTTTGTGGCCTCACTCGACTCCCAAGGTCATATCATGATTTACCACACTTGAATCTCACCATATCAGGAAGCTTCATAGAATCAGGTTTTCGGGGTCCAGTGGTTCTTGAAAAGCAAGATTTTTTTAAAGATTTTCCCAATATATCGCATTTAAAACTTTGATCCCTATTGGTTCCATCGTTACTCCGAGGGTCCATGATCTGAACGAACTTCAACTCCACTATATTTCAAGAAGCTACATTAAAATTTCAGCTTCTTCTGCGCCCAGTGGTTCTTGAGAAGAAGATTTTAAGATTTTCCCTATATATATTTGTAAACCTTGATCCCCTATTGGGGGCCCCGTTCGTACCCCCGGAGGTCATGATTTGAACATAACTTGAATTCCACTGATATTAGGAAGCTTTCATTAGCTCTTCACGAAAACTTTTACAGACACACTGCCCAAAAATTCTACCATACCCAAACAAAACTTTTATGTATGCAAATTAATAACCAATAAGCATGCAACTTTACAAGCCCATCTCAAATTACCAAGCCCCGGGACCGGGCTGGGGCGTTTTCGTGAAGACTGTAAAGTTCATATCAAATTTCAGCTTTTCTGCCAGTATTCTTGAGAAGAGATTTCTTAAGATCTTCCCATGGTATAATCAATGTAAACTTTGAATCCTCTATTGTGCCTAAAATGTGGCTTCTACGTACCTGGGTCAATCGATTTGAACAAACTTGAAATCTCCCACATACCAGGAAGCTTTCAAATGAATTTCAAGCTCTTTCTGCCTAGTGTTCTTGAGAAGATTTTTAAATGACACCCACCTATTTTGCATTTTGTGCTTATCTCCCCCTTCGATGGGGCGCCTGTCTTCATTTGAACAAAATTGAATCCCCTTCACCCCAGGATGATTTGTAATAGTTTGGTTGAAATTTGGCCCAGTGGTTCTTTGAGAAGAAGTCCAAAATGTGAAAGTGAAAGACAGACGACGAACAAAAGGCGATCAGAAGCTCACTTGAAACCTTCGGTTCAGGTGAGACTAAAAAAACATTTGACAATTTTTACTCTCGTGAAAACCTCTTAGCACGCTGAGGAACACCATCCTTACCATGGAATCCCGCACTAAATTACACTAATATCTGTACACCTGAAGAAACTTATCACATATATATCATGTGACATAATTTTGATTCCTGTATCAGTTGTGTATGTAGTATTTTGCCAAAAATTTTGAACGGTCATTTGTGAGTTAATATGAGATACAGCACTTTAATTGTTCGTTATGAAAAGCAAGACTCGAGCCATGTTTTTTGTCCTATATTGGAATATGCTTAGTATACGTTCCGTTAAAGCAAGATTTTTTTAAGCATTACAATTCATTCTGAACACAATTAAATAGTTTCTAGTGTTTTGATCACATCTCATTTGTTTTAAACGATATTTTTTGGTGAAGCATTCTTTATGTAAAATAAAAACAAGCGCTCGGCCTTTTAATAGCAAAAATTGTCAAAGTGCCTGATATCTCACTTCGAAACCACAGAATTGACGATCAAATTTTTGCTGACCATAGAAATAATATAAGGGCATTGTAAACATTAAAAATAAAAATCTAAAATCTAAATTTTAGCTCAAAACAGGCATGGAAAGAAAGACAACAACAATATGCCCCCCGATCTTCAACCACGGTGGGCATAAAAATGTGAAAAGATATCAGACAAAAAGTGCTAAAAACCTCACTAAAACGAAGCAACAATTTGCCAGACTACTTAAAATTCGCAAATTTCAATGTACTTTTAAAGCTGAGAATTGTTAACGTACGTCTGCTAAATGGCTTTCCTTCGTGTAGAATAAATCGTAAATGTATCTCGATTTCGGTGGTGGACCGCGGAAAATCGGCATAGCCTTCGACCTTCCTTCCCTTCATTGTTGGGTCAACCTCCGCTAATGAAGACAGTTACAAACTGGAATAGCCATACATTTCAATGAGTCACAGTTTACAAATGAATAGCCTACAACTCCGCTAAAATGAGTACAGTTACCAAGATGAAAAGCCATACATTTTAATGATCAGTACAAAGAACTATGCCATACATTTATTTTGAACCAATTGTAAGTGCTAGACCAAACATGCAAAGTGTCTGCCGAGTATAGGTAGATCACCACGTTTTCAGGAACCGATTTCCTTGATGTGCTTGGTTAAGTATGTACTGTTCTGTCATTCATATACTTTCATCATACAAATTTTAGCTTAGTTTTTTTTTTTTATTAAATTGATATTTTTAAGGTCGGGTTCCCTACCGAACTACGCATCACCTTGACGTACCATTTTTGTTTCTGATATTTCATTGCGATTACGCACATCCAGTTATTACAGGAACGCGGTAAAGGGAGTAAAAGTCATGATAACCTGGGCACTCGAAACGACTTGTAGTAGACAGGTTTGTTAAAGTTTTTAGACTTAAGGCAAATTGAGTATTGAACAAAGGAAATACTACTGGAAAAGCGATGTCTACACTCGTCGAGATGCAGAGATGTACTGGTATAGTAAGTTGGGGGCCCATTCTTATATGATACAGTATTTAGCTCTTTATTTAGACAAATACATACTTTGCTATTATTTTTTAAAACAAACACATTCCTTAAATTTTCAGGAACGTTTATAGTAATTGACCGATAAGGGGTTATACATGTTACAAAGCTGTACAAAGAAAAAAGCCAGTAAATGCAATATTGTTTATACTTTTCGAAATGCAACAGAATGAATATCTAATTTCTAAAGAAGAAAAAAGTGTTAAACAAAAATTAAGAAAATTTATGGCCCAAAAGTATTAATTTGTAATAATTGGAATTTTTTCATCTTTGTAATTTTCACCACCAATTTTCACCTTTGTGATTAATTGATGAAAGTAACAGTAAAAATTGCTTTGTCTTAACGTTAATATGATGATAAATAAACAGATTAATGAAAATATTTTTGCATTCTTATTGTAGTTATAATTTTGCAAAATATTGGATGGGTCAGGTGAAATTTACAAGGCATAAAAGTGGTATATGTCTTCTTGAGGTTGCTAGTAGAAAAAGTAAACAGTTCACAGGTGTGTATTTTTGGCCTTTTTTGTTACACAAGTTTATGCTAAATATTTCAAGGAAGAAAACAATACTTTAAACAAAATTTTGCCGAATAAGGGGCCTACTTAAAAATTCCTTAGTGAATCTGTGGAGGACTTATTTTGCATATACTGCTTATATCAGGTTTGCAAGTGACCCTAAATTACCCACCCTAATGCTTTTTTTCAATTTTTACTGTCTCACTGCTATGATCGAATTCAGTCATGTATTGCAGTTTGTAACGTTGTGGTATTTGCTTAATCTCTTTTCCCTATTAAAAACATGAATTAAACAAGTTTTTCCAACCTGTATCGCCCATCTATGTTACAACTAGTATATGTAGTCTTTTTGAAGAGTACGACGAGGACGTGTATGATTTTCTAAAAACAATTCCAGGAAATTGAAACACGAAAAGTTTAGGAAGGATGGAGTAGGTTCACGACTGTCTCTCGGTGCTGTCCACTTCTCAAGAGACAAAACCCCTCTGTGTATAATAGAATATTCTAACTGTGACTTTGGGTACCCCTTATCACAGTTAGAAATCCTTCCCTTACTGCAATGTAGCAAATCGGAGTGGATCCACTCCCGAAATGAATTTCACAGTAAAAGATAATGACATAAAATTTGGGTCCTTATTTTAGTAATCAAACTTTTGATATTTGTAAATCCTTTAAATGAAGAAGTCCCAAGAAAAATGTGTCCGCTGGAGTGTTGAAATTTCACACATTTAAAAGTTTGACCCATAGCCGGAAGTGTGGGAATCAGTAGCATGACATTAATTTGAAAATGCTCTAATCCACAATGCAAAAATATCACTAAACAACCATGGTTTAAAGTTTGCAGGTATTTATATACATTGTATCCCATGTTTATAGCCATGCGACCGTGTTTTACAAATTTCGGTTTGCTACAAAGCGAGTATACGGGGTGGAAAGTTCTCTCGTTACGGGTCCGCAAGGACATCTGTCATATTCGACTAGAATGGGCCACCGAGTAAAAGTTAGTAACCCGGCCCGGGTCCGGGTCCAAAAAGCCGGGCAAATTCAATAATTACTTGTCGTGGCTTATTATTCTTGTTTCCACGACACATTTATTGGTCGTTGAAGAATGTGTAAAAGTGGATAGTTAAATTATCATTTAAATAAAAACATAACAAAAAAATATTTTTAAGTTCTAATCACCACGTTTTATATGTTCGGCGAGATAAAAGTTGTAACCCGGGGTCCGGGCCAGGATGACAATAATAATAATATGATAAACGTTTATGACAAGAAAGTTTAAACCGTTCGCTTTATTACAATATTTGCTAAAAACGGTTATAAAGGCAATCTTTATTTATTTTTTTAATAAATTTTATGAATTAAAACTGTCAAATTTCAAAAGGGAATGCGTGAAGTCCAATCTTGTTACTTTCGGATGTGTTCCCGACTTGACAGGTATTTAGTGGATAACTTCAGCATGTTGCATTAATGCTGTGCAACAGCTCGCATGAACATTTTTTGGAAGCCTCTCCCTTTACCTGCCAGAAACTGTCTTGAACAACGATGAACAATTTATAATGCACTAACTGTCACTTTTAATTCAGTGAAACCAAATTGAAAAAATGCAATCATTTCTTCGATATATTGTGATGACATCATTAAAATTATATTCCGGCTGTATGTACTGTTATTGCGTGATAATTGGTACTAATGAACTTTTAATATATTTAGAAATTAAAAAAACATAACTTCGATGGTCTCGAATTATTCATTTATTTCACATTTCAAGTTTTTGTATCCTTATTAATTAATTTTACATGGCCATTTTTGTACATCCGGGCCCCGACCGGTCTACACTTTATCCCCCGACACAGTAATAAATCGTGGACGGATTTAGACTTTAAAAATATTTTTCTGGCTTATTTTTTTATTTAAAGATTATAATTTTAATATCCACTTTGACACATTTCCACCATAAATTGGTGGAACAATGATATAAATGAACAGCCACGCAAGTAATTATTGAATTTGGACCCGGCTTTTTTGGACCCGGACCCGGGCCCGGTTAGCAACTTTTAATCAGGTGCACATATGAATGTTTATTACCCTCTGTGTAAGCCACTCGATCTTGGCCGCACCATAACAATAAAGCCAATATAGACATAACAGTTAGTGAATATTCATTACCCTCTCTCATTTAGCATCTAACTCGTCTAAAGTTGGTTCAAATTAATTCCCACCCATCGGGGGAGCGTTTCTACTTCTCTCACTTTTGGCATTTTTTGTCGTTTTCCTGTGCGTTTACTTTTTGCGACGAACAGACAGTTGTTTTGTTAGAAGCTCACCGGTGTATTTCACGGCTATCCGTTTTATTACCCAGATGCGGTGGACAAATCCCGAAACCTCTCGACTAAATGGGAGAAACATTATTTTTCGACAATTCTTTTGTGTTCTCGAACAGTTGAGAGTCAAACAGTTAATAAAGTACTCCCGTGAATAAAAAAAAAAAGAAGAGGTGAAGTGTGGTGATTCATCTCACCATGCCAAAGGTAATTTAATATTTAACGTTCCAAGGTAGACATGTTAAAAGTTAAACAGTAGTTATGTGACTACGGTTTTATTTGTATTATGAAATTATGACCAAATCGTAGCTAAACTTCATAGATTTACCATTGAAAATAGGAAAACTACCCCCATTAAGAATTCTCAATAATAAAGTTTACAATTCCCCACCAGTATTTCAAAAATTAAACGAGCTTGGTTTAAATTGGACGGCTAAACAAACATTACCTTTTACCTTTGCTACAGATGTTTGGAAAATAAGTTTAGATCTTTCACAATCCGCAATCCTTTAGAATAGTTCGAAATTTCCTCTATGGAAAAATGCCTTTTATTAGGAGGTGCTATATGAAGCCATCTTGAATCAGGAACATGTGAAAACCAAAGAAACTAAAATTTATGAAGTACATGACTGGAAAAGTTTACTTTTACATTTAAAAAATGACATGTTCGTATACTAAAGGAAAGCCATTCGAATCTTTTTCAAAATAAATCATTATTCAAACATACTTTGATATGAGATTTGGTTTTATAGCGCAGTATAATTACATTCGTTTGCAACAATACATTTCAACTGATGTAAACTTACAAGAAAAATAATCTTGAAGTTATAGCGCATGACAGTTTGAGTTTCTTTTGTCCATAGTTACCTTCCAAATGAGTAAAAGCTGGAATTATGATGGACCCTATCTGGACAGAAGACCATTTCCGAAATTTTTTTTTACAATGTAAACAACATTGTCATCATCAGTGAAGAGCATCATAAGCAAATTGCCGTTCATTATAATGCCACATAAAAAGTACAATCTGTGTCAGTACAAACTGAAATAAACATCATATACATGACAAACCTTGATCCTCTGTGTTTGCTCCATATTCATGAGTGAGGAAATTCCTAACGTTCACATTTCAGCATCTGGTTGGATATTAATTACACCAATTTACTTTTATCAATAAGTATTTAATTGGACAACAGACGCGAATCTATTTTCTATCTTTTACACATTATACAATTATTTTGTTGCATTTATTTTTAGATGTGTTTTTGATTAAAGATAATGTCCTTAACTTATATGCACTACTATATTTGAAAGTTGATGAAAAGTAGAATATTGGCGCACAAAGGACGAGTTTCCGGGCAACAACGGAAAACTTTCCACTGAGTCAGCAAATGTTTTGATTGTACGTGAATATTTGTAGGTCTGATCATTAATGTTATGCACTGTATGAGTTATTTAATAAGAATCAATAGACTTAGCACACGTTTTACATGGATCTTTAAAACTCGGATCTCTTCTGAGTCATCTGCTAAAGTTCGACGAAATGCCCGAGTTACGTCTCTCTTGTTGGGGGGACTTCCGCTGTTCATGCTTGAACGTGTACCTATACGTAGGACCATCCATAGACAGAATATTTCATGCAATTACATTAGTAATGTTTAGATCACAAACCTATTTAGTTTTTTAAACAAATCAGAGATAATCGCCATCATTCTCAATAGGGTGAAATAGCAGCATTACCCTATGTGAAATCAAAGTTAGTAGATATATTATGTTTCTAGTTGGATGTCACCTCCCTTACTGCAAATACTGATATATCTAAAAATAGATATATTTACATTTCACAGGCATTGAATTTAAACGTCATCTGAGCTAAAAATGAGAAACCACCAGAGATGGGAACTACGTTTTTCATGCAATGTGTATTTATATTTGGCAGCGTATGGTAGTGCATTTCAAAAACATTATTGACACTTTAATGGATGAACATTGTGGTGTTCTTGGAAGACTCAACAGCATTCTCAACTATAATCAAATATTGTTATTGAATTCTCTTCATAAGAATAGTTTCATGCTTGCAGAAGAAGCAGGTGATGTAGATTAGGGACTTAATACTATGCACATGTTTACAACTTTAGGGATGTATTCTTTGCTTTTTCATACACACACAATTACTATACTTTTTTATCAGTTTCTTACTTCTGGTAGAATGTTAAAACTTTTCTCAAAGCATCTTAGAGTAAAAACAATTGCAATTTTTCATGAGTCACTTCATTGTTACATGCAATCCAATATGGCCGTTTAGCAACCCCTTAAGGGCAATTTGTTTTTCAACTAAACGGAGACATTTCCGGTGTGCGTGGAATTGGGAATAGAAGAGATCTTAAAACCATCAAGGTCCAAATTACTCGGGCTCATTGCGGATATGATATCTATGTGAGCTAATCTTGAGAAAATGCTTGCGTACTAGCAGAAATATTACCAGTAAGCTTTTGTGAAAAAGTATTTGTGACGGAAACTACACGATCCATCCCTTTTAAAAACCTTATATTATTCTCTTTTTATGTTTTCACTTCACTATTTCATTTGTTTTGTTGTTAGGAGGAAAAAAGGGAGGGATATTGGCCCCCAAGAAAAACTTACAAAGGTCAGAGACGGCATATTACAGACGTGAAGAAACGTCAAACAACAGATAGAACGAGACAAGAAGCAGCAAACTGGAGGGTAAATATGTGTTGCAAATTCATACAAAGTATACGAATTGAAAATTTGCTGGACAAGTTATATGTATTCATTCAGCAGAGTTGCCAAAATTAAACGATGACCAGTAGACAAATCTATATTAATTTACAGAACCTGTTTGGTCTATAGTGGAATCAAATCTTTACGAACCTCTTTGTACTGGTGAAGTTAATGTATTTTGTTAAATAGTAACACATTTTACCCCCGCCATAAAATTCCGGGGCAGGCGGTTATGTTACCCTGTGTCCGATCATCTGTCATGATTCCTCACATTTGGTTTCCGTTCATTATTCTGCAACGGTTAACCAATTTCAACTCAAATTTTGGTTATATGGATATGTCACGGACTATCGCAGGTCATAGTGCGAGCTTAGGTCATGGTCTGATGATTTTTGGACAGAGTATATCCCTCTTAACTAGAAAAAAATCAGAAATTATCCATTTCCGTTCATTATCTTTTGCACATGGTTGCTTACATTCAGACTACAACAATTTGATATAGGAATGCCACAGTCTAATGCATCTTGAATAAACTTTCAGATGTTCGACCCTTACGAGTTTCCATGTTTCATTAGACTTCACATGCATGCGGGGGCTTCGTGTCGCACTGACACAATCTAGTCTTTAATGTTTCTGTACTAAGTTACAAGATTAATATAATACATACATGATCTTAGCTCATCGTTAACTGAAGTGAATATTTGTACAGAGCAGCAGGGAATAGAAGTGACGAAGAGGAGGAGACGGCTGCCACCGCCCGAACAGTGCCCCCGGAGGGACTCCGCTCCCTCAGCTCGAGTCGATCGTCCGAGTGAGGACGTGATATGAGTATCGCTAAAACAAAGATCCTGTACATCGACCCACACATCCGCACGGGGGGACTTTTGGATGGTCCCTTTTGGTGGGAGGTTCACATTGTTAAAGAATGTAGCTCTCTTGCATTATCTAACGCACTAGGCGTCATCCACAACACTGATTCAATGCAGGATCTGGGCGAGATCTATGGCGACCCATACAATAAACTGATTCAATTGCAGAGCATTGACCGTGCAGAGTCATTCGATGCTGCAGGCATTTGGGCGACTACGAACTGATTCAATGCGCAGGCATTTAATTAGGGCAATATTATAATAAATATACAACTGATTCAATGCACGGATTAGACCCCAGTATAAATAGGAAGTCGTTTAATGCAATCCACTACAGCTCACAATTCTATGAACATTCAATACAGCACTTGGGCTAATATGAACTCAATTCCAATGCCACCCCGCAATTGTCGACTACAAGTGATTAATGCAGGGCAATTTGGATGAACCTGATTGAGGGCATGACAATTAAAGTAAAATAAATCGCCTAGATCATTGCCCGAACTGCAAAACAACATGCTGAA
>CAJDSM010085479.1:0-14210 GCA_903981925.1 Ostrea lurida
GCGATGTGGCCCATGGACCTCTTGTTTTTTAAATTATTATTTTAGATTACAACATCAAATCAAATCAAATCATAGTTGTCATATCTAATGAGTATTTGAATATTTATACACGTTTTACTCCTACTTTAATAGAAATATTGATAAATCAATCTATTACAGTCTCATTCATTTCGTATCTCACATAGTGTCTCACAATGCGCACTATATATTTTCATGATATATATTTTTGTTTTTCATGCCATCAGGAAGTCTTGCAATTTGAATACAAGGACACGATACCATTTGTTTCTTAGAAATATAAGTGACGGTTATATAACGAGAGAGAGAGAGAGAGAGAGAGAGAGAGAGAGAGAGAGAGAGAGAGAGAGAGAGAGAGAGAGCTGCAATTTATGCTACATCAGAATACTTGTGCGCAAAATCAGAATCTCATACATTCTATAAAAATACAAATTTAAGAGTAAGGGAAACAACAGATTTACTCCTTACTGACCAAACAGTCTTACTGACCAACCACAGCCTTACTCCTTATTGACCCAACAGTCTTACTCCTTACTGACCAAACGCAGTCTTACTGACCCAACACATGCCTGCTTCATTAGATATCTGATCCCACCTTTTGTATGTCCAGAAATCTGTGTTTGCTCTACTCTTAATTTCGTATTGTTAATTTTGCTTTTTTACTATTATCACTAAGTCATATGTTGACTGATTTGTTTCATAACCTTTGTTTGACTGTCATTTTCGTACTAGATTTGACAACGAGTAATCCTGTTTATCTTGTTTCGACTAAGGGCTCACGGCGGGTGTGACCGGTCAGCAGAGGATGCTTACTCCTCCATGGAACCTGATCCCGGCTTCGCTTTCGTCGAAGGTCCGCGTTGCCCTACACTCGTCTTTGTATATGTGTTTTGGGGACTATGATTACAGTTAACACATTGTTTACCTCGCCAATTTATATTGTTAAACAGTTAAAGTACGATGAGTATAGAATGTAAAAGCATACAAGAGACGACTTACTTTTCCGTTTCCAAATTTTATCAGTGATTTTGGCTACAATAATATAATCTTCTTGTTGACGAAGATGTGGGAAAATATGATATGCATCAGGGAAAATGTCAAATTATTTTTATGATTATAATCATGTAGAAAATTTTAATATAGGATGAAGAGGAAAGGGAAAAAAACCTGAATTGATATTGAAAAGCGAAAATTTCCTGGTTACATACTCAAATCGTGCCCGGGTGATACATGTCTCAAGAAAATAAAGAGAAGCTTGGGACATTATTTTCCTGGTCATTAATAATACCAAACTTTTATTTACTCATTTCATTATGGCTGCACATGTCTTCCATAAATAATGCGCTTTTCAACATTCCAAATTGTAAAATACAACTGAAACTTTGAAAGGCAGACGTGTGTAGCCATTTTTCTCGTGAAAATGAAATGATGCCTCGTTGTCGTCGTCAACTAGAGCACATACTAATTGACCATCTTCAACAAGTTTTCTAGCAAGTTTCCTTGTTGCAACACTTCCTAATTTTGCTCTCCTGTACTCAGGCTCCACATGCAATATTCCAATCACACCATGTTCTCGTTGAAGTTGCCAGGCAACAGGACGTCCTTCCTCGGTTTCTATACACACAGTTTGGAAATTGGAGATGTGATACCTTAACCAACACCTCACGTCTGCACGTTGCTCAAATTCTGTATACTTCCACGAGTTGCACACATTTTCTAGATGGGATTGTTTTAATGCAGATATTTTAAACCCAAAAGGAGTTTCTCTGAAAATCATCGAAAAAATGTCGAAATTAGGTAAAGAAAACGAACAATTATCGACCTCATAAATCCTTTAAAAAATACAAATTACGAGAAGGGCAAACAAAGACCCAGGAGATACCAAATATTCTTAGTTAAAACTTGTTCAATCCCCCTGTGGGGACCCGGTTTACTCCTTGCTTGTCGTAAGAGGCGACTAAATGGGGAGGTCCATTGGATGAGACCGCTAAAACCTAGGTCTCGTGTCACAGCAGGTGATACCTCCCTGCTTAAAGGCCATGAGCGCCAAGCACAGGCCTAAATTTGAAGCCCTTCATTGGTGAAGTCTCCATAAGAGTAAAATATTCTCCAGAGGGACGTAACACAATAAATAAGCAATATGTTAAATATGCTAGTAAACGTTTCATTTAGAGTAGATTTTTCAAATTACAAGTTCATTCTGAACAGTCATTGAAACAGTTTCTGGTGTTTCCCACATTCAATTCTCTTTTAAACATAACATTTCCCATTAAGCAATTTCTATATTAGATAAGCATGGCCCGAGCATTACAATGTCGTTACAAGCTTTGTCAGCTGGGACCAAAATATGCTTCCCAATATATTTCTTGTATTTAACTTCTTGTTTAGATTGATGGTACGCACTTTGTTTTGATGTATATAATGGCAAATATAACGAACAGAGATCAATATCATAAATCCCAAATAGAAACCAAAAACAAAAAACAAAAAAAAAAACAAAACAAAAAAACCCCAAAAACCAAGAGTTGATCTCAAATACAGGGTTTTAATGCATATGTCACAATAAATCTAGATGAAGGATATCGGTCCAAAAATCATATATTTAAGGAATGAAGCTAATTTTGACCTAGGTTTTATACGATATAATCTTACTTGGTGCAGTATACGCTTTATAATCCGAGACAGGTCAAAATTAGCTTCATTCCATATAATTTAATTCAGAAAATGCATTTAATGTTATGTGATGAATAATTTGCGAGATAATAAGGATTTTCCACGAAGTGGATGAATTTTGCCGTAGCAACAAAGTAGAAACAATACCCATCCTACCCATAATGCCCTGTGTCTTAGTTTTTCGTGCGGAACGACCTCTGGCGGAAGTTTGAAACAATACCGTGAAATATATTGTGACGTCATTCTAGGACGTCATAAAGAGCAAGTTAGGTTATACAAAAATAATTAATGTTGCTCAATGTTGTTTCAGCCAATCAAAGTGCTTGTAACATGTAAAATTAAATATATTAATGACTGCTGTATTATCTTATTTAAGGAATGAAGCTAATATGTCGGATTCGGGATGCAAACTCTCCTGGTATAGGAGGTGCATTTAGTGAAACTTTGAATGTCGAGCTGGGACAATCTGAACCGTCAATGGGGAAGATGATCAAATGCATTAAAAGCGGCATCTCTTTAAAAATGTAATGCAGCTGGAAATACAAAATATTAGCGAAAAAATTGTTTATAGAAAACAATGCCATATTTGCAAATAATAACCTGGATATGATACCTACGACGAACGAAGTAACGTGTTATAATAGGAATTCCATGTGATTATTCACTCTCGAAATTCGTATTACTTACTTAGTTTGTGTATCAATCAATATCGAGTTATGAAACAGCGTATGAGAGACTTACTGGGTACATTCACTTATGCAGTGATGAATATTCGTCCCACTCCCATATATAAACAAATTCTTTCGCGCCTTACTATATACGAGAATTATCCAAAGGGAAATAATTCGTACGTATCTCGAAACTGGCGTATGCGATATAATCTAACTTGTTGCAGTTTACGCTTTATAATCCGCGAAGCGAATTATATTAAACGTAAACTGCACGAAGTTATATTATATTGTATAACCTAGGTCAATATTAGCTTCATTCCTTATAATTGTATTTAACGTTATGTAATGAATAAGGATTTTGCTTGAGGCGGACGAATTTTGCCGTAACAACGAAGTAGAAACAACACCGTCAAACGCATTGTGACGTCATTCTAAGATATCATAAAGAGCAAGTTAGATTATACAAAAATAATTGATTTGCTCAATCTTGTTTCAGCCAATCAAATTGCTTGTAACAAGTAGAATTAAATTATGAAAATATGTCTTCATTTACTTCTACAATCAGCAAATCATACTTACAGGGGAACTATTTTGTCATCAGGAAGTGTAAAAACAAAACATTCACTAAGATTTTGAAAAGGACAGGTTTCTGCATCTTTGAAACTGTGAACCAAGGAATCTATTACATCAGTCGTACAACCTGCAAATGAAGTGCCCAATGAATTTTCTCCCTGGAAATTTCCACACTACAACTACGTCATATTGCGCCATCATAGGTAATGATGGCGACACTAGAATTTATCGACTTTTCAGGAGGTAGTAGTTCCTCTTAGAAATGCCTAACGTTGCACTAGCGTCTATTCACCTAGAATGTATTTATTTTGTTTATTATAAATCCATGGTCTATATAAATTAATTTCATCAGATTTAGAACCATGTAGGTTTGATTTTTGGTTGATTTCTAGTTACCAATTATAGGTAAAGGCGATGCCAGAGCTTTGAAGGCGTGTCGTAGCAAGATCTCCAGAGAGTGACAGAAATCTGGTTGTTTGCAGAAACACACAGCGAATGATAAAGCATTTTTCCTCTGTAAAAATATAGATTTCCATTCAGAGACTAATGTCTCATTTATCTCATAAAAGCTGGATATTCGTTAAACACATTGCATCCTGTAATACAAATTTATTTACATTAGAAATTCCTTTTCTTTTAGCATGACCATTTCAATGTTATGAAAAAAAAAAACATTTCATCGTCAAATTCTCATATATATTTATTTAGCAATACTAATAATTATATTGAAATTTTAGACATAAGATAATCCATGCAAGTAATTTATTGCACTTTGTATAGCTCTGATTTGACGAC
Organism: Ostrea lurida; assembly: GCA_903981925.1. Lineage (NCBI taxonomy): Eukaryota > Metazoa > Mollusca > Bivalvia > Ostreida > Ostreidae > Ostrea > Ostrea lurida. The sequence goes on from CAJDSM010085479.1 coordinate 4,731, forward strand.
CAACTACCATATTTTTGTTACGATAATAAGACGACATTTGAAAATAAGCCGGTCTTGAAAATAAGCCCCTATTTCCCTACCAAAACTTAAAATAAGCCGCGGCGTATTTTCAAGATTTTAGGTGTTCCATTATCACTTTCATATTATGTTTATGTCTCTCGATAACAAGAGGTACTGTGAAGCAATGCTCCATAAGGATACCCCGCTTACCCCAATCTCCGAAGGTAATTGTTAACTGTTTCAAGATTTGAAATAGAAATCATAACTCGCTACCTTTATGTCCAGAGAGCTTGACCTTTGACCTTTTGAACCCAAAGTCAGTAGAACATCCTTGACTCATGGGGCAGTTCATTGTATGACATGGTGATTCTAAGTTGAAATATAATGCTCCTATCAGCCCAAAATTCAACAATTGGATTTCCATGTCCAGTGCGTTTGACCGTTGACCTTTTTGACATAATTAATAGGGAGAAATCTTCGTCCCATGATAGTCCATATGTTGCATATGGTAACTCTAGACCGATAGATCATCCTCTAGACGCATGAATCATATTGCTACTTATCGATTCCAGTGTGCTTGACCTTTGACCCCAAATTTGAAAATAGGGAACATCTTCGTCCATAAGTAGTCCATATGTAAATATATGGTGTCTCTAGGTGGAAAGGATAACAACTTTAGACCCGGAAACCATTTTGCTACTTCAATTGTCCAGTAAGCTTGACCATTGACCCCAAAATCAATAGGAACAAGTCTTCGTCCCATATAAGTAGAAAACCATTTTGCTACTTCATTGTCCCAGTATGCTTGAATCATTGACCTTTTGACCCCAAAATCAATAGGGAACATCCTTCGTTCCATAAGTAGTCCATACTGTATGATATGGTCACTCTTTGTGGATTGGATAACACTTTAGAGGCCCAGAAACCATTTGCTACTTCATTGTCCAGTGTGCTTGACCTTTGGACCTCCAAAATCGATAGGGAACATCTTTGTCCCATGGGTAGTCCATATGTGCAAATAGGTTATCCTGGTGGAAATGATAACACTTTAGATTCCCGGAACCCATTGCGTCTACAGACGGACAACCCGATTCCAGTATACTACCCCCCCACAATCTCGTGCGGGGGGTATAAATAACAGATTCCATCAAAGTCAGATTTAGTGTATTCTAATAATAAATTAATAGTCCTGCTCACACACCTGCCTTTGGTCAAATATTGTTTGACGTGTTTTCATAACCACCTATTAATCCGTTCTTTACATTCTGGTTTAAATACGTATCGCTTCGTCAAATAACTGATGGAGATATTAGTTTGACACTTGTTGGACTATTCAACAAGGGAAAGTTACTCTCCCCGCACCTGATGTAACCACTTTTTTGTGTCAATGGTCTCTGCTTTTACATTCTTTATAGGGTTAAGAAATTGAATCACTGTCCCATGTCCATCACTTTTCAGTGCTTGGCAAGATCAAATGTCTAAAAGACTGTTGCAAGGGCGTTAAAATTCTTTCGCTCGTCTCATAACCTCACCATAACATAATTCTCGGAAAGTCACACAGATACCTGTTGATTAAGTGTTAATGCATGAAGATAAAATGTAAACGGAACCGTAACATAGTGAAATTGAATGTAATTACGTATATAATGAGCTAACACTATTGGTTAATTTTCAGTCCAACAACTTTTTTCATACGCTTTACTTACTTCAACAAGTGAAAAAAATATGAACAGATTATTTCTTGACCACTTTTGATTTTCCATTTTCGGAGACTATATAAGAAAATGCTAAACATAAAAGAATTACACTTTTTAATCTAACCTGCTATCCACGATGACAACGCAGAGAAAATCTGGCCAACTATCCACGTAGAACTGCTTTCCTCCGTCAACAAAGCCTCTCCTCACAATTTGAAATGATTAAAAACCTTTACACAAAGAATAAAATACATATAAAGTTTTGTGCAATATACACTCAATATAAAATGGGCGAAGTAACAAAGTATAAACGTTAATCATAGTGCCAAAAAAACACAGGGGATGCTTACTCCCTCCTAGGACCTCGATCCACCATCTGGGTGTGTCCAGGGGTCCGTTGATTGCCCACTCTGTTTTTGTATTCCTATTTAGGACTTACGAGATTGATCAAATGTTGTTATCTTATAACTTTACATACAAAATCGAGTGTAGGGCAACACCGGACCTTCGAAAAAGACGAAGTAGGATCGGGTGCTGGCAGGAGTAAGCATCCTCTTGCTGACCGGTCACCACCCCGCGTGAGCCTGTAGTCGAAACAAAGTAAAACGGGGTTACCCTGTCGTCAAATCTAGTATGAAAATGCCAGTTTTTAAGGTCAAACGCAACGTTTCATTATGCTGTATATATTTTATAGAACTATTCTTAGTATAGAATCATAGTACCCTTAGATATTCTTTGAGAAAAATCAAGACATTATTTCCTGTGTTTTGAAAAAGATAACAGTTGGGAAGAATGTATTCTGCACATTATTCATACTTGAATTCTGAGTTACTTCTCTTTGGAGAAAGCATAAATGCAATGCACTGTATACATATATTACATACGCAAAACACTGTTTGACCAGTAGTTTATCATGAATTATATTTTCTTCATCATCATCAAGTAATTCTGAAAAGATTGATGATGTTTGCGTTTTTTTGTAACTCTTGTGTATTAACATTGGAAATCTTCAATTTTTGGAGATGAAAAAATTTTTGTGAAATGTACATTGCGTATTGCCCTTAACAACAAGGGTATGAAAAATACAGTCAACAGTATGACTTAGTGATAATTTGTAATCGCAAACAAGGTCATTATAGCGACCGTAAGATTGCGAGAATGATAACCTTTAAACGAGATTTCGGTTTATAACCTGTAACATCGGACTTTTTGATTAGTAGTTAGCCTCTGCTTTAAAAAAATCATCATACGCATAGCAATGCCCTTGCGTAATCAATCCACTGAGAGACATAACACACCATAAAGCAGGTTGGAACGTTAATTGCATGAACTCAAAATATCTGTAACCTATCTTACTCATTTGCACATCATCCTTCAATACTTAGTGGTAAGTCCCTTCCAGGGAAGACATGTGGTCGCCTGCCTACTTCTGATTTAATTTGGAAAAATTATTTTTGGAAGTATCATCATGGCAAAAAAGTATCATAATTATCAGTTTTTGTCAGAATTAGTTCTGTTCAATGTTTACCAAAATGAACAATGCATATTCCAAACATGATAATTAGATGAAAGATGAGATATTGTTATGACTATGCATTTGTGAGATTCTATCTGAAATAAAGACATATAATTCTAACTTTCAAGGTTCCTCAAAACTCTCAGTCAATTACTTTTGTAACAAAATTTGTTTATGTCGAAAGTTAAAGTTGCGTTCAAACAGACGTGGACAATGAGTGGCGATTGGAACACTGTGTTTGCACGATACAGATCTCCCAGTACTATACTCTGTGCCAAATATCAGGAAAGCTAGCCTGTGTGGTTCCTGAGAAAAAATTGACAGCAATTTTGACAGATATTTTCCATATTAAAAATATTCTAAGTCCGCGTCAAGCAGAAAATTGACAATGCGGCAGATTGGAAACTGCGTTACATGATACAGTTGTCAAACTGATGCTCTGTGCTAAATATCAGGAAGCTGGCCTTGTGTGGTTCCTGAAGAAAAATGTGACAGAAATTTGTCTATTTAAAAATTTCTAAGTTGCGTCAAACAGGAAGTTCTTGTATCAAAACTACATAATCGATCTAATCAGAACAAACAGCGGGAAATATTTTTTTGTTATTAAAACGTCCTATAGGGAGTTAGTTCTCTAAACGTACCAGTCACAAGTACGGTATAGTGCGATGCATTGTAAAATGCATGTGTCGGGGTATCAAAATGCCACAAATTGCTACATTAACTTTGGCCAAATAAAGTGCCGCGTAATCTTTTTTCTTTAAATTAATTGTACTAATAGTATGTTTTATTGGGGTTCTACCTTAAAGGACTTTCAACAAAAGTTAAACGACCACTAATAGGCGCCGTAATTTTAACATTTATGGTGATCCCGCTCATATTGTTATTACCACAAAGATATTGATCATTTTATCCCTACGATGCGTTCAGTGAAAAATTCCAATTCGAAGTTAAATCTAGATTTAATCTAACCTTTTTTAATACGATTCTGCATCTCATTGTTGGTACATGTAAATACGCGTAGAAATACGCGCGAAGAAAATTGTACTGGAATCATTTAATATAGATGTACATGTATATTATTCATGTGTTACATATACAAAGCAACTTCAACAATACAGTGATAAAAAAACTTTCGATATTCTTCGACTAAAGCTATCAAACGACGAAGAAATTGACTCATTTTGACCTCCCTAAAAATAACAATCACCTCTCACGGTTGTAATCTTTTGGCAAAAACTAGGATGGTTTTGCATTTTCTGATGCCCAGATTTGTTTAGAAGCTACGTTTTGGCCTCAAAAATAGCAATACTTAGGTTTCATCACCAGTATTAAATTATCAAAAGTCTTTTTTTGGTATATTTTTGGATACATTTTTAATAATTTCTTTGCTTTTTCCACCACGGACTCCCTTTGATCATCCGCTAAGCCACGTGAAATATCCACCAAGCGTTCATACTTTCCTAAATTAAATCTTAAGTTTGTTTTTCGAATTTTACAACAAAGTTTGTTATCCAAGCCAATTGCCTGAAAGTAATATCTTGCAATCTTTCTGTAATATTTGATGGACTTTTACGATGGTTATCACTTGTTTTTAAACTCTGCATCGGCCGACCTAGCAAGCAGTAATCTTGGATGTTCTCGTAACCGTTTTAAATTTAGCAACCCCTTCAAAGACATACTGAGACATTCCATAAGCTAATCACCGACCCTCCACAATGATTATGCGACGGTTTTTAATTCCCAAATAAGGACCTACTTTTTTATAGGCCTATTTTCAAAAGGATGTTTGCCTCTTTTTTCCCAGTCATGCTTGAGTATTTTGTTAATGATACGCTAAGATATGTTGGGTACTTTTCTCGAGTACCAAGAGATTTGGTGCCGAGCCAAAGCGAGGGACCAAATCGAGTGACGAGAGAAAGTTTTAACAACATACTTAGTACATGTTTTAACACGAGAATTCAAGCATTCTTTGTGGTGCCAGTTTTTATTTTTTTTTTATTACCGTTCTGCATATCATTTATCCATCAATCAGGTCATCAGTCTTTATCTTGATTGGTGCAATTTTGTATCTGGCTGGGTTTGTTAATTGGGACCCTCAGGGGAATTACCTGTACTGTCGGAGCAGGTGAGAGGTGTATTGTAATTGTATTGGTTTATTGACAATTAAGAACCATACAGTTCTAAGGTATAAAGTATATACAAACAAATTTAATACATGAAATAAATATCAGAATCTTTATATCATATGATGTACATGGCAGGATATACTGAAGGATATATCTTACAATAAACTGAGATAATCTGACTAGATGAACATTTATATAGGTATTTACCCAAAAGTACATAATTCCGGTAATATTCCAAGTTGATAATAATTGTACAACAGCTTGAAAGTAGAGGGGTGTTTATAATAATATTTCTTTTAATACTGTTTTCCCCAAATCATTATAAAAAGCGACAACTAATAAAAATGAATACTTCATACTTGAATGTTCTCTGACACATAATTTACATTTTTCTTTCTTTTCTTGGAATATTACTAAATCTACCTTTTTTCAATTTCAATATTCTAGTGAGGGCTAGTCGGTAATTTACTTATGTTTGAATATAAACCACTAGGAATAGGGCTTTTTGTAAATACAATTGTAATTTAAAACCTTCATTGACATATTGATATAAATAGTACATTTTGGTGACGTCTCCAAAAACACTATTTATTTTCTTGTATATAACACATCCATGTAGTCTTTGTTTTACTTCATCATAAAATTTTGTTTCAAATTTATATCAACAAGTACAATTCCAACAATATCCCAAATCCTAAGAGTATAATAAATCTCTTACATATGTTCAACCAACAATTAAAAGAATTTGAGTCACAAACATCTAAACATTTCGCTGATATAATACTCTTTAAAAATACAATCATTTTTGTCTTCTTTAATTTTAAACCAATATTTCAATATTCATACTTCTTAGCACATGTAAGTGGTGTCCGTCCCAATTCATTGTAAAACCATCATAGACATAGTAAGATCTTTAACACATAAAACTTTTTTACAACAAATTCAAAATGAAGTGTTTCCAAATTATTTGCTGGTGTGAGCCCCAAAACTTCAACAACATAATTTGCTAGACTTCCTAGTATATACGTATCAAACAGTGACAACTGTGTGCTAACATTCAATGCAAATCTTTTTTGGTTAAACAAGCTACTTAAACTTTTTCTACATTGCGGCGCTAAAAAACATTTTGAGTTTTGTGAAATTTACCAATTACAATATAAATATAATACGGTTACCAATTTATTATGGCACCCCGATGCGCGATTTCGAACAAATTATGTCTCTTTCAGTGATGCTCAATCGAATGTTGGAAAATCCGAAAATGAAAGTAAAAACTTTATAAAAGTGATCTATGTAGTGCCAAACAGATATGGGGCAAAGCTTCGAAGGATCGAGCTATGCTGAGGGAGATATATCTTAATTTTGATATGATTTCTAATTTGACCACTGCAATTATACATATCCGTATTTCAAGCTAGTAAATAGTACATAGCAACTGGGTGTAAGAGACCCTCGGGGACTAACGTCCACACAGCATGAAGCTCGAACCCAGGGGTCATAATACAATAATATACGGCTACCAATTTTATGCAGCAGGATGCGCATATTCGACAATTATGTCTCTTCAAGTGATGCTCAAATCGAAATGTTGGAGAATCCGAAACATGAAAGTAAAACTTTATAAAAGTGATCATGTAGTGCCAAAAGATTGGGCCAAAAACTTCGAAGGCCAGAACTATCCTGAGGGAGATAATCTTAATTTTGATATGAATTTCTATTTGACCACTGCAATTAAATCTATCCGTATTTCAAACTAGTAACTATAGTAACAGTAGCACTGGCTGTCGAGACCCTCGGGGACTAGAAGTCCACCACGCAAGGCCTCGACCCAGGGTCATAAATATAAATATATACGGTACAATTTTTATACACCAGATCGCATTTGAACAATTAATGTTCTCTTCAGTGAACTGCTCAACATCGAAATGTTGGGAAACTCCGAAAACATGAAAGTAAAACTTTATAATAAGTGATCAATGTTGTGCAAAAGATTGGGCAAAAATTCGAAGGATCAGAGCTATGCCTGAGGGAGATAACTTCCTTAATTTAATGTTATATCACCAAATAATTAAAATTTTCAACATAATTAAACACACATGTTGTCATAACTTCCAACCAATAGTTATTTTTTAATTTAGTGTAAAGTGAGTAGATTTTCAAAGATTATGAGGATATTTTTTCTACACATTCTTCGTAGTGCTGCCATGTTTTTCAATGTTTTGGTGTTCAGAACTTACTAATACTGTTCTTTTGGACATTTTCGGACAAGAATGGAAAGGGTTCCCTATGTTTTCTGGATATTAATTCTGAAAAAGAATCTGAATTGGAAATTTGGGGGGGGGGGGGGGGGGGGGGGGTTGGACTACCAACAGACACAGTCAGATATGCTGTAGAAATGATATCAAATTCCTGTGTATATTGAATATGCCTGCTGGGTGGATAATTCGGAGTGTTGATCGTGAGTAACATTAATTAAAATCTATTTCAATGCAGCGTTCGATGAGGCATAAATGGATACATAGGAATAAGAGAGAGAGAGAGAGAGAGAGAGAGAGAGAGAGAGAGAGAGAGAGAGAGAGAGAGAGAGAGAGAGAGAGAGAGAAGAGAGAGTGTGTGTGTGTGTGTGTGTAGATATCTTAATAAACTGTATTTCTCTATTATGTCTATCAGCATTATCTTATCTGTTGTTTCTGTTTGGTAAAGTTTTTTGTTACCTTATTGGGGGGGGGGGGGGGGGGGGGGGGGGGGGGTTTATTCAATGTACTGTGCCAAGCCAATTCAAATTCTTGAACACTGTGAATTCATTGAACACTGTGTTCAGAAAGCCTTGATTCCTACCAATCATTGATAAAATTGCAAATACAATGGTATGGTTACCCAACCATGAAGCTTGGACTAGGGGTGTACCAAGTGATTTGGTATGGGCAAATGTTCGAGGTGTGAAACATGTACTAAAAAGCAATGCACACTGTTGCTTAGTCAGTGAAATTGTGAACATGAAAATTTCTTCCGCTACGGTTCAGTGATCAATTTAACGTGTCAATGTGGTTCCAGCAAGATATTTATACGATTTTCACGCAAAGGTGAAATGACATTATTTTTGGAACACACCTCGTAAAACTATGATATACCCAAAGAACAGACAAAATAAAGAAAGTATCAACATACATACACACAATGAGTAAGGCAACTCTTTCTCTAGTTCCGTTTCCATCGTGCCATATTCTGTCGAGTTCAACTCATGTACCGCCATTTCCCTTATAGTGTGAAGAGCTGCTCATCCGTTGTACCACGTAACATCAATAATTCTGTTATCACAAGACAAAGTCGAATTTAGTCGTGACCCAATAAACATATGAATATCTTAAGTAGGTGGCGATAATCTGACCTAATGACCATGGGGTCAAATTTGTACATGTGGATGCATACATGAGCACTTCCATGCATTCTTGTTTTACGTCCCACTCGAGAATATTTCACTCATATGGAGACGTCACCATTACCGGTGAAGGGCTTCAAAATGTAGGCCTATGTTAGGCACTCATGGCCTTTGAGCAGGGAGGGATCTTTTTCGTGCCACACCTGCTGTGACACGGGACCTCGGTTTTTCCGGTATCATCCGAATGACCGCCCCATTCAGTCGCCTCTTACGACATGCAAGGGGATGCTGGGGACCTATTCTAACCCGGGCCCCCACGGGTAACAATAACTGCCCCGCTTAAAATATCTCATTCACCAACGTTGCAATGTCGTTCAGGTGAGCGTATAGACCCCTTAGCTTCTGGGTTAGAGAATTTCTACCTAGTTTGGGTAGATCTATTCATAAATTTACCCATGATGAAATACCCTCTTCCTCAAAACAAGCATGTCACGTGAGATATCATTTCAATTACATTGGAATGCCAACGCATTCAAATTGTGAACAAGATGGCGATACACGAGTTGAACTCTACAGAATATTCCACTTTGGAAACAGAACTAGAGAAAGAGTTGCCTTACTCCATATGTGTAAGTAGTTTCTTTAATTTGATCTGACGTTCTAGTATGGCCTTTCGCCTCACTTAAAAATCACATTAAAAACCTGAGAACTACACTTTCAGTATGTCCAGGCATTAGACTGGATTGCCTGCCCTTGATTCCA
>CAJDSM010085495.1:0-18524 GCA_903981925.1 Ostrea lurida
AAAGAGAGATTTATTTTGTTTCCGAATACAACAGTACCTTTACATGTACTACGTTAACATGTACACTTTGTCAATGCATTTACATTCAGTACTGACATGTACGAAATGTTTTAGAAATCCTATTGTTAGATTAATACATGTAAACTGTCAAAGGAATATCAATTATTTTTTTTGTTTTAAATGTTTTCTACAGAAAACTGTTATTAATGAAGACCGAAACGGACAAAGTACTAATTATATTTTCAACTGCCGACAAGTATATTTGTTTTGTCTCTTTTCCATACCAAATACGCAATGCTTTATTGTAGTTATTTAAGAAAGTTTAACAATTGTGAAAATATAATATGAGTGTTAACCATTTTAGGTGTACCTAAGCAAATTCATCGTATCAAGCCGAATGCTATGTTTTATATTTGAATTATTCGAATTTAAGACAGTTTAATGTATTACATGTTTTGAAACTGCCCCTAAAAATATTATACAATTGATTCAATGCTTGTACATTATTGAAAAAATGACATTCTCGCAAATTCTATATAGTTATTTATAAATGGAAAAACTATGACGGCTAAAAGTAGAAATACTTATTTATTCTCTCGTTGGCACATATTTTTTCATGTGAAAATTGTCAAAATCACCCTTTGAGACATGCCCCCTGAAAAGATTTTGGGCTCGATGACCTACACTTTTTTCCTGATATTTTTAAGGCGTATCTGTGTCCTTACTAATTTTCTGTCGTATTGGATTAAAACTCTATTTTAGAAATTTTTTTTATATCGAACTTTTATATCGCACAATTAGAGAATTTCCTATTATTTTCTTTTGCAATTAAAGCATTTTTCATGCCTACTTTTGAACGTCCCCACAGAAAATAATGAACGAGACTATATGTTTTTTTCCGTTGATTTAACTATTAATACATATAATTTTATTGATATCAAAATTTGAATAAAATCTCTTTATATCGTCGTCGTTAAAAACTCATATTCAGTATGAATAGGAATAAATTAATCTTTAAGAATAAAATCTAATTGACCAGTGTAGTTAAAACTAACCAAAGAACAAGTTAAATTATATAGAATTCCAGAAGTGGTTTATTCAACTGACTCAGATTTGCTGGCATTTACGGAATTTACCGTAAATACCGGTATTTGCCAGCCGGCATGGAAAATATGGATAAATGCGGGCATTTGCCAACCCGTTATATACAAAAATTTTTATACGCCCGTCTTCAGACGGGACGTATTATGTTATGGCGTTGTCCGTGACGTATCCGGCGTCGGCGAAATAGCTTGTCCGGCCATAGCTCCTGAACCTCTTTGTAGATCTGAATAATATTTCATCAGAATTGTTGCCCTGGACCTAAGGAAGTGTCATGCCTTGATCCAGGGTTATTCGTCAAAGCAAGGTCACTAAAACACATTAATTAGTTTTAACATTGGCAAATAGTTTGTCCGGCCCTAACTCCTGATTCTTTTGTAGATTTGAATAATATTTACAGAATTGTTCCCTGGACCTAGGAAGTGTCATGACCTGATTTAACGGTTTATTCGTAAAAGGTCAGGTCACTATATCACATTAATGTTTTAACATTGGCAAATAGTTTGTCCGGGCCCTAACTCCTGATCTCTTTGTAGATTAATAATGTTTACAAATTGTTGCCCTGGACCTAAGGAAGTGTCATGACCTTGATCCAGGTTATTCGTCAAAGGTCAGAAGTCACTATACACATAATAGTTTTAACATTGGCAAATGTTTGTCCGGGCCCTAACTCCTGATCCTCTTTTGCTAGATTTGACATAATATTTCACAGAAATTGTTGCAACTGGACCTAAGGAAGTGTCATGACCGTTGATTCCAAGGTTATATCGTCAAAGGTCAAGGTGACTCACCAACTTAATGGTTTAAACATTGTCCGGGCCATAACTTTTGACTGAGTTGCATGGATTGGCAAATATTTATATTTCAGCAGAATTGTTGTATGGACACAAGAAAGTGCATGACCTTGAGCCAAAGTCACTGGTCAAGGTCAAAATGCACATTGTGGTTTTAACCTTGTCCGGACACATAATGTTTTAACTGAGTGTATGGATTGAAATAATATTTCACAGAATTTTGGTCTACACCCAAGAAATGTCATGACCGTTGATCCAAGGTCACTGGTCAATGTCAGGTCACAATTGACAGTGGTTTTACTTTGTCCTCGGACCAATAAGTTTTCAAACCGAGTGCATGGATTGGAATAATCATTTCACAGAACTGTTGGTCTAGATCCAAAGGAAGTGTCGTGACCTTGAGCAAGGTCATGGTCAGATTTCAAGGTACAATCACATAGTGGTTTTAACCTTGTCCGGCACCCTAAGTTTTTCACTGAGTGCATAGAAATTGGAATAAATTAAAATTCACAGACGTGGTTTGGGTCTAGACCCAAGGAAGTGTTATGGACCTATGTCAAAGGTCAAGGTCACAGATGCACATAAAGTGGTTTTAAACATTGTCCAGGCCATAACTTTCAGGGATAGAAGTGAATTTTTATTCTCGCACTTGTCCATCGGGCAAGTAATACTCAAACTTTCACTTGTCTGAATGAAAAACTTACTTGTCCAAAAAATTTTCAACTGTATAGAAGAATAAAAATAAAAACGCATCTTAAAAAGTGTGAACAAATTGGGGTTTATATCATTCTCACAAAATGGTTCCCAGATGTTTTCAAATTCGGTAATTCGTTTACCGGTAGAAAATACAAAGTGCCGGCAGCGAATAACAAATAAGCCTTACGCTGAAATTTTCACAAAAAATGTACATGTATACAAATGTTTAAAAGCACAGCCCTGGGCCTAAGGTAAAAGCAAATTTAAATTAATCCTGTAAATTTTTGTATTGTCATACGCACCTGAAACTCGTGGTTTTATTTTTTGATTGGGAATTTCTTATCATCTCTACATTTCGCGTTTTAACATCCTATATATAACGCATAATATATTATAGAAACGTTTTCATATACAGATGACCGCCATTTTTCAACTAAACATAGATAAGCCTCGTACGGTCCAAGTAATTATATTGAATAGAATCAAAGTACGGTATGGCCTTCTAGAACTTTGATAACATAAACTACGCAGATCGATAGTCAAGACTTAATTTCGTATATTCAAAATTCATCAAAACAAATTAAAATAGTTAACTTTTCTCCTGAATATAATCACTTGTCCCGATCGGACAGTGTGTATCGATTTCAAACCTTTGTCCGAACTGGGCTACTCACTTGCCCCGGGCAAGTCGGACAACACCGTTAATGTCAGATCCCTGACTTTTCAATGAGTGCAGGGATTTCAATAATAACATTATATAAGAGATATATTTGTTGCCTTAGAACTAGGATGTGTATGACCTGAAGCCAAGGTCACTGGTAAAGTCAAAATGTACATAACGGTTTTACCACTGTCCTGGGCCATGAAGGGCGTATATCTGCTACGTTTGCGTTGCTCTTGTTAAATAACACCTTAATGTTTAAACTGTTAATTCTACAATATTCATAATTTAAACCGAGTGCATGAATTTTGGCTAGCTGCCTTCAAAAGAGGATGGCTCATGTTTTGTGTTGGCTAATATTTACAAAATAATTCATATTTGTTTTCGAAATCGGGAAGCCTCCTCATAGATGTATTAGCATTTCCAAGATATATATAGGAGCATATTAATATAAGTACGTTTAGATAATAGAATAGAGGAAATTAGGAACTGAGAAAAGCATTTCAAATGAACATATTTCGTTATATAAAATCTAGATAGTGAATATATAAAAATTATTTTGTGAAATATTAAAGTCATATATAAAACATGGAATTAAAAAAAGTTTTTCAAAAAATATAGAAATAATCCCCATCTATACTATTCGATAACTAGGACAGATGTATCAAACATGTAATCATTTATTTCCAAAAATATAAACGATCACCCATTAATTCAATCGTCCAAGGGATAAATTGTTTCCGTTAACTTTAAGCAAATAATTCGCAACCTTTTCCGAACATGTTCCTCAGTACCCCCCTCGTCGAGATTTCCTGCTGTCTCAGTTTCTGTGACAACACTTTGGTAAACAATCCATGTCATGTCTATTGCTGTCGACACACAACTACTTTGAACGATACTCCTTTATTGTCATTACTCATATATAGAACTTAACAGCTGCGAACAAATTTTCACTACTTAAGAGCGTGTGTTGGTTAGGGAGCATATTCATAGAGATACACTAATGACTCGTGATCATACAAACGCTTATCTTATGTAATAGAAAGAAGTCCGATATGCGTCTCTATAACCGAATTACAAAAATACCTCAAAATTCGCGAATATTACAACGGAAAGTGGAAAAAAACAAAATTGTTTCCTGAATCGATTAAAAAAAAAAATTGAGTCGGATAGTTTTGAGTGAGTCCGGTTGTCGCGTTACTGATAAAAACAATTTTTTTAAAGGATGGCTTACGGGTTCTCACTAGGATTTTTAAACAACTTTGAGTCCCGGGGACTCAAGATTTTTGGAAAGGTTGCGTCCCCAACCTAAATTGGGGAGTCCCAGAATCAATTAGACACTGAGTCCCATTTACTAGAACACTTTGCATCAAAAACAAAAATTTCTTGAAACAAAAAATGTCTTTATTGCAATAAATGAGAATAAAAAATAAATATACATGTAAAAATCATAGCCACAATGGCTACCGAAAGTGTTGACTTTATTTCATGTAATAAGATATATTGTATAATCGTCGATATCGATGTTGTATTTGATCTTGGACATGTATGATTTTTCAGAGCCATATATCGCTTCTAAAGAGAGTGTTTCCGGTTAGTTTCTTCGTGATGTATGTCACACACTAATCAGAATATTTTATCCCGAAAATCCCCCTAGGGGTAGTTAGTTGTTAACGGAAGACCCTTCTATTAACCTCGTAAAATTGAGTTTTCTAGTTATTTATTTTCTTCCAACTTTTTTTCCGACAATTTTGTCCGCAACGATGACTGGAGAAACGCCTCAACCGATCTGACGAGAACTTTCTGAGTGGATAGAGGGTGGCTCAAGAGGGGTGCATTCAAACTTTTCATAATTGATGAGTTCAGCCCGAAGGGGTGCTCTGGGGTCAAAAGTCAAAATAATCAACTTCATCGAAGGGTATCGTGTGATATATTCAAATTGAAGGACGTCCACAGAGTAGAGTTCAGCAAGGGGTGTCCCGGGGGTCATTAAGTGCACAAAGGTTCAGCCCCGGCGGGTGTTCTAGGTCATTATAGTGCAAATAACAGAACATTGACCAAAAGGGTATCGTGTAACATATCAAATTGAATGTCTCCTTGAGTAGAAGTTCAACTTGGGGGGGGGGGGGGGGAAGGGGGGCTATTGAGTGGCAAAATAAAAAAAATGGCTGAAATTGGATGGGTTTATCCCCCGGGGTGTTCTGGGGGGTCATTAAGTGGAAAAGAAAAAATTACCAAAGGATATCGTGTGACATTATCAAATTGAACGTTCCATGAGTAGAGTTCACCCGGGGGGGGGGGGGGGGGGGTCATTCGAGTGCAAAATTTTAAAGATGAACCGAAGGGTATTATGTGAACATATCCGGAATTGAAATTCTTGACGAGTAGGTTCAGCTCGCGGGGGTGTTACAGGTAAAGTGCAAAAGTTAAAAGTTCTTCGAAAGGGTATCATGTGAAAACATATTAAATTGAAGGTCTTGACGAGTAAGAGTTCAGCCGCAGGGGGGAATTTGGGCGACTTTGTGTGGTTGGCATCCCCAACACAAGTTATCATAGTTATTATTCTTGACCAACTTTTTCTGACAATTTGTCCGGCACAATGACGGAAAACGCTCAACCGACTAGACGAAACTTTCTGAGTGATAGAGGGTGGCTTCAAAAGGGGCTGCGATTCAACTTTTCTATTGATGAGTTCAAGCCCCAGGGGTGCTCTGGGGTCAAAAAGTGCAAAATATCAACTTCCATCGAAGGGGTATGTGTATATATCAAATTGAAGGACTCCACAAGTAGAGTTCAGGCCAGGGGTGTCCCGGGGTCATTGAAGTGCACAAAGTTCAAACCCGGGGGTGTTCTATGGTCATTAAAGTGGCAAAATAAAGAACATTGACCAAAGGGTTCGTGTAACATATCAAATTGAATGTCCTCCTTGATAGAGTTCAACATTGGGGGGGGGGTGGGGGGGGAGGGGGGTATTGAGTGAAACATAAAAAAAAAATGGCTGAAATTGATGGGTTTATCCCCGGGAGTTGTTCTGGAGGGTCATTTAAGTGGAAAATGAGAAAAATTTGACCGAATGGATATCGTGTGACATATCAAATTGAACGTCTTCCATGAGTAGAAGTTCAACCGGGGGGGGGGGTCATCGATGCAAAATTTAAAAGTTCTCGCGAAAGAGTATTTCACTGTGACAATATTAATTGAAGTTTTTGGATGTAGTAGAGTTCAGCCCGGGGACGTTATTATGGGGTCCATTAAGTGCATAAATTGACAAAAACTTTTTTTCCTTCGGACTAAAGGTATACATGTGACATATCAATTGAAGGTCTTGACGAGTAGAGTTCAGGCCCGGGGGAATTTGGGCGACTTTTGTGTTGGCATCCCAACACAATTATCACTAGTTATTATTAATCTTTCCAACTTTTTCGACAATTTGTCCGCACGATTACGGAGAAACGAACTCAACCGATCTAGACGAAACTCTCTGATCATTAAGTGCACAGAGTTCAGCCCCGGGGGTTCTAGGTCATTAAGGCAAAAATAAAGAACTTGCATGTGACCAAAGGGTATCGTGTTGACATATCAAACTTGAATGTCTCATGAGTAGAGTTCGGGAGGTCATTGAAGTGCAAAATAAAAAAAAAAATGACTGAAATTGATGGGTTTATCCCTGGGGTGTTCCTGGGGGTCATTAAGTGGAAAAGAAAAAATTGACCAAAAGGGTATCGTGGTGTCATATCAAATTGAATGTCTCCATGAATAGAGTTCACCCAAGGGGGGGGGGGGGGGGGGTCCATCAGTGCAAAATTTAAAATTGACCGAAGGGTATCATGTGTCATATGAATTCCCAATCTGCCGCATGTCAAGCTTCCTGTTTGACGCAACTTTGGCAATATTTTAAGATTGACAAATTCTCTCCACATTTTTCTCAGGAACCACACAAGCCAACTTATTGATATTTGGCTCAGAGCATCAGTATGGACAACTGTATTGTGTAACGCAAGTTTCCAATCTGCCACATATCAACATCCTGTTTGATGCGACTTAGAATATTTTAACATTGACAAAATTTTTTTTTTTTTTTTTTTTCTGTAACATTTTTCTCAGGAACCACAGAGGCCAGCTTCTGATATTTGGCCACAGAGCATTGGTATGGCACTGTATCGGTAGTACACAGTCTTCCAAATCTGCCGATGTCAACTTCCTGTGTTGACACGCGACTAGAAGTATTTTTAAACATGACAAATTTCTGTCACATTTTTCTCAGGACCACACACGGCCAGCTCCTGATATTTGGCCACAGAGCATCGGTATGACAACTGTATCGTGTAACACATTGTTCCAATCTGCCGCATGTAACTTCCTGTTTGACGGCGACTTAGAATATTTTTAACATGGACAAATTTCTATCACATTTTTCTCAGGAACCACACAGGCCGCATTCCTGATGTTTGGCACAGAGCACAGTATGGAGAACTGTATCGTGAAGCGCAAGTTCGCAATCTTGCCACATGTCACTGTTCCACTGTTTTTGACACAACTTTAATTTTTGACATAAACAAATTTTGTCTTTTATTTTCAGATAGAATCTACAAATGGTCATTCTCATAATATATTGTCATCTTTCATCTAATTCAGTCATCATGTTAGGATATGCATTGTCATTTGGTAAACTTGAACAGAACGGATAATTTTTCAAATGAAATCAGAAGTAGGCTGGCGACACGTGTCTTCCCTGGAAGACTTACCACTAAGTTCAATAAATACAAGCTGTGGGTGGACATTTATTTATATCTCAGATTCTTCTGTATACACTCGATTCAGATATGTAACTTCTGACCCTTCCAACATTTCCCTTCTTCTTCTAGAAGGGTCACAATCGAGTGGGACCAAGTTGTTTACCTACACTAAAATTGTTTCTTAAACAATAAGAGTTTCAGTAAGGGAAATAATTGTTAGAGCCTTTAAACTGGTACCCTGTTGACTCTTGTATCTCTCTTTGTTTGTAGCACAAATCAGTGGGGTACCAGTTTAAAATCAGGGTAAAAGTGAATTTTTTTGTATTTTCTATGGCCTGTTGTAAAAGAAATATTCTTGAGCCCATTCTATATTTTTGAGAAATTGTAGGTCAAATATATGTGCTTCTAGTAAAGATTCCTCAGACATTTTTTTAAATACAAGGAGAAAAAGTAGGTAATTTACTAATTATTTACCATTTTCATGGAAAAGCAGCCCTAAAATGTTCATTTTGTTGTTAAATGTTCATTTATGGGTATTGGAAGGTGACAGGGGTTAACTTTAGTCCATACCTTTGAAAAGTGGTACATTGTAAATCCGAAACTTTTGCTAAACATTCTCATTGCAGTGTAAATTATTCATGTACTAATCTAATTTCTTTTTTATAAGCCAGAAGACAAATTCCACAGAAGTCAGAAGACAATTCTACAGTCAATGTATTTGGTCAGGACATCACCTAAACCACACAATTTATCAGTCATACAAGGTGAGAGTTTTAGTTTATTGTGAATTTGAAAAATCATAATGTAGTTTTCTGTAATCTCAGTAATTAAAACAGTGCTAAGCTTATGTATAGTACAAATTTGATACTTTGAATATAAAAGTATGGCAAATGTATTATAAATAAACGGTAATTGATAACTGTAATTATGATCGTAATTGTAATCCAACAATGAATATGCTTCGATTGTATTGTTGACATTGAGTGTGTTATTGCAGAGGCCAGTAGCACTGATGGGGAAAAATAAAGCATTAAACCTTCCTTTGCACAAATGTGACTTGTGTGAATTTTCCACCAAAAATGTGTACATCTTCAAACGTCATAGGGTTAGATGCAAAAAGGAAAGGAAAAAGACGAAAGGTAAAGCCAAGTCTGCTGTTCCAATGTTTGCCTCAGCAGCTACACCAAAAGGGATCACCATCTCTAGAATCCGGCCTAAAGAGTCCACCTCATCAGAGGGTCAGTCAACACTTAAATCTACAGTGATGAAAAGCAGTGTTGCTGTCACCCATAGCCCGGTGCCCGGAAAAGCAAAAAACAGGTCATACTATTGTACAGATTGTGGATTTAGCACAGGAAAATCACAAAACTTTTTGTTTCATCAAGTAGAAGCCCACAACTACAACATGAGCATTTTTGCCTGTGCATACTGTGAATATTGTTCAAGGTTTAAGCAAAAAATAAAGAAGCATGTCCAAATGGTACACAAGACTGATATTGATTCTGCAACTATTGATACTTTGTATGAAGCAAAAAGTAATTCCAAGACATCTATACAGAAATCGTTGAGCAGCAGAATACATGACTCATTTGAGGGACACCCAACCATGGTGAAACGGCCCCTAAGTATGATGAAACCTGAAAGGAACATCAGAGTTGCATCAGTGTCTAAAGGGACCATGAAGAATATTGTGGACATGGATATTTACATAGAGGAAGTGGTTGGTTCCACTGGTCATGTTAACTTCAAATGCAGAAAATGTGCATTCAATAATCCAGACATAGGCTTTGTACAGAAACATGTAAACACAACTCATTTAAATGCTAGGCAGTTTTCATGTTCCATATGCAGCTTTCAAACAACAAAGAAGATTGAGTTTTTTGCTCACAAAGCTGAACATGGCAACATAGATCAAGCCACAAAGGTTCAGAAACTGACAAAGGTGGCAATGACTGCAAACAATACTGGTGTAACCAACCAGCAGAAGGATATTGATTACCCCAATCACTTAGGGGAAACGAGTACTTGTGGTGATGGTGGATTTAAAGAAATTCCCCAAACAGACTATTGTGGGGATATTGGGGAAGTCAAATCAGCAGTATACCAGTGTCAGGAATGTGACTACACTTCTGACTTTAAGCCCAATTATGACCGACATCGCAACAACCACACCAATTCCTTTGCCAACAAATGCAATTTTTGTTCATTTTCCAGTGATAATGATAGGGCCATCATTAGACACATGGCAACCAGTCATTCCAGCATACAGGAAGATATAACTGTGGTGATTCCCCATGCTCCCGAGGAAGAAGATGAAGCAGCAGTGGAAATAGACACCACTCGTGGAACAGTTGACCAGTCAAAGTTGAACTATGAAATTGATGATGGTTTGGACATGACACCAAACTCTACAGGAAGTGATTCCAAAGAACATATTGTGGCCAAGTATAGTTACAAGCTTCAGACTCCTGATGGATCTTATGCATGCCCTTGGTGTGGCCTAAAGTATAAGAGATCATGGGATTTGGACAGACACATGAAGCTAAAACACAATAAGAGGATGAAAAATCATCTGCTAGAGATGTTGCAGGAAAAACAGAATGACAGCATAGATGGTATGGAAGATGCATCCTATGCAGATTCTGATTCATCTAACCCAAACAGTAGTGATGTGTCAAATCAACAAACTTTCACAGCAGAGGACCTAAAGTGTCAGCAATGCAGTTTTTTGGGGAAATGGCCAAGTGATGTCAAGAGACATTCTGCAGTTCATACTCTCGAAAAGAGATATAAATGCCCAGAGTGTTCCAAGCAATATAAGTATGTTGGAGATTTAAATGTTCACCTGAGGCGTGATCACAAAATGGAGCCTTCTAATGTACCTATCTTAAGAGTTCCTATGGTACCTAACAGGAAATCTTCTCCAGCTCTATATAAATGCCCTTCCTGTTCCTTTGCATCGCCATGGAAATCTAAGGTGGATCATCATTCTAAAATGCACAAAGATGACAAGCCTTATTGTTGTAACTATTGCAAATATCAAACACACTGGAAAGGAGATATCAGGAGACATATGTTTAAGCACCACTCAGCAGTTATGACAAATGGGATTAAAGTTGAGGAAGTCATAACTATTTTGGAGCACAATATCAAAGACAAGGGAAGTATTTCAAGTCAAATAGATGTGGACAGTGATGATGGGAAATTTCCAGAAGACATGTCAGAAAACAATGATTCCAATCTTTCCAATTCCAGTTTGCAGAACTGTGACATATATGACCATTTGGACAATGATAATGAAGAGAGTAATATCAGTTCTAACACTCAGACTTCATTTGGAAATCTTGAAAATACCAATTCAAGAGAAAACTCCAGGAGTGGGTCTCCATCACCTCTGAAAGATACAGTGTTTAAATGTGAGTACTGTCCTTTCATAACAAATGCTCCTTCCAAGCTTTCAGCTCATGTTTCCACCCACACCAACTTGAAGCAGTACATGTGTCCAGTGTGTGGCAGAAGGGCAAATTGGAAGTGGGACATCCGCAAACATATAAAGCGTGACCACCCAGAAAGTAATCTAGATGTCATCAAGATGAGTGAACAAGAGGCAGAGGCCACTATCAAGTCATATATAGATACAATGCCTGTTGTAAGGAGAGAACACCATCTAAATTATGACTCAACAACAAAAGAGAGCAAGAATGATTCAGAGGCATTGAGCTCTAAATGGAAAGGCTACAAATGTGGAGCCTGTGGCTTCAAATCCAGTATGAGGTGGACAGTTAGTAGACACATTAGAACAGTGCATAGTGGCAAGGCTATTGACATTGTTTATCATGGAGGCAAAGAGAAAGGCAAGGACAGTAAATCTGCTGATTCAGCAAGCAATTTTCCATCGCAAAATGACAAAATCTCTACAGAAAAACCCTACATGTGTGCTGAGTGTGGCAAGAAATGTGCCTTTAAAGCTGATGTAAAAAAGCATTATCATTACATTCACCCCTACATGGATGTCAAGATAATTTATATCGAAGGATCCAGTGGCACTCTCCTCACTCCTGATGAACTAAAACCAAAGTCACAAAGCAAATTGGAGAAACTGTCCAAGGTCAATCCAGCAGAGGCACATAAACCGTTTGGTTGTGGAGAACCTAACTGTCAAAAGAGAACAAATAGTCAGGGAGATATGAAGAGACACTACAGCTTTATACATCCAAATACTGATGTCAAGTTTTACTACAAAAATGAAACAACTCCAAGAAATATAGATGAACCTCTGGATGGAAAGTCCACACCAACTCCACCTAACAAACCTCTGGGATCAGCCAATCCTAAAGTATTTGGCTACATCAAGCCATTCAAGTGCTCAGTTTGTGGCCATCGCTCAAACTGGAAGTGGGATTTAAACAAACATATGAGAATGAAGCATCCAAATATGCATGCTACAGTTATTACAATGGATGTAAGAGAAGCCAAGGCAACCTACCATGACTACATGAGAGATGTTGCAACAGCTAATGCCACCACAGATAAACCAAGTGAAAAATCAAACACACTATTATTGTCATCTGAAAAGGTGAGGTTTGAGACAAACAAGATGCCATCTAGAAGTGTCTTTAGGCAATTTAAGTGCTCGGCCTGTCCATATAGGTCCAACTGGAGAAGTGATCTTGTTCGCCACATCAAGAGGAAGCATGGTATGATCAGAGCTAAGATCATTCTACTGGGGACTGAGGAGGCCAAGAAATCATTGACAGAGTATGACTACAATCCAAGATTCCGTCGTAATGCTATGAGGAAACTGGAGAAAAAAGACTCAGGAAGGATCTGGAAGTGTGCCAAATGTAAATTCTGTAACAAAGACAAAGTTTTAGTGATTAGACATCTATCATCTCATGGTGTGAAGGCCTACAAGTGCAATGAGTGTGGCTATGCAACAAACTATAGAAGTTCTGCCTTCAGGCACATAAAAGCAAAACATGGCACAGAGAGTATGTCAGTATGTAAAGTCTCCATAAAATATATAAAAGATGTGAAAGGAGACATTGATCTCTTGAGAGAGGATGACACCACAAAGAAAATGGATGAGGAATCTGGTGAAAGTGAAATGCCTGATGACGAGGGAGAAAACACAAGGTATATTGAGTCATTTAGAT
This sequence comes from Ostrea lurida, assembly GCA_903981925.1. Lineage (NCBI taxonomy): Eukaryota > Metazoa > Mollusca > Bivalvia > Ostreida > Ostreidae > Ostrea > Ostrea lurida. The sequence continues at coordinate 13,145 of CAJDSM010085495.1, forward strand.
GCAAATTGTGCACATTTCAAGCTAACTGGAGGTCCTCAGTGTGTAGACATATTCGCCAGATTCATAAAACGAAGGATTACTCTAACTTGATTGAACTTATTCATAAACATTACGAGCCAGAGGAAAAGAGAAGAACAAGCTCTACTTCCTCAGATAAACAGCGTACAGAAGATAATTTGTTCAAGCCACCAGTTGACCCAAAGAAACACAAGTGCACTATCTGTCCATACAAGACTAGTAAACCAAATCTGCTTCATTTTCATATGAGTTGTCACAAACCACAACCAGGAATTCAACAGGAAAAGTGTAAATTCTGTCCTTATTTTGTAGTTGCAAAGCGCCTGCTCCATCAGCACATGCGGCTCCATCTCCAGGACATGCATCTTCGACAAAAAGAAGCTGCTAGCATGAAGTCCACACCCATTAAAAAGGTGTCCATGTTTCCACTTCAGTCACCCAGTGGAACACCAAAGAGGTATAAATGTAATATATGTCCTTACACAACTAACAGCAAGAATGATTTCCTCTACCACAAACAGTTTCATCGCCAGAAGTCTACCTCTGAGTTCAAGTGTGATTATTGTGATTATTGGGTGACACATAAGAGACTGATCAACCAACACATGAAAATGCATGAGGCAGCTGGTCAATCCCCAGGCAATTCCAGTCCCGTATCATCCTCACCATGTAAGTCTGACTTGACAGAATCTAGTGCCATACAAGACACAGTTACATTAGCCATGTACAAGCAACGGATGATCTCATCAAAAGTTACACCAAGCATTTCACAAAAACCAGCCATGTCACCCATGAAAATTGCATGCTCTGTTGGGAATAGACCGGGGTATGCTCTAAAGAATGGTGTGTACAGAAAAATGCATACCTGTGATAAGTGCCCCTACATGAATCTGCGTCTAAGAAATTTACGTCTACACCAATTGATGCATGGATACAGGAAATCCAAGAACCCTTTGTTGAAGTGCCCACATTGTGATTACTATGTGGGTTCTAAAGGTCTACTATCACATCATCTAAAAGTTCATCAGCCAAGTTATAGAGCGGACACATCAATGGACTTATCCATGGAGTTGGACAATGGGGAAGAGAATGGGCCCATGTTAGAAGAAATGGAAGATTCCAGTTCAGATGTAGCAGACATCTCATATGACAAAAAAGTGGACACACTGTATGAAATCGCTCGCTGGAAAAAATACAGTTGTGAGAAATGTCCATATGCTAGTGCCAAAAAGTCTCATTATGAGCGTCATGTTGCTCTGCATGGCAGTAAGCAGAGATGCCAGTGTCGTTACTGTGATTACAGCGTACCCTCCAGCAACCTGTTGAACCAGCATCAGAAGCTTCACATGACCCCAAATCAAAATCTTTTGGCTGTACAATCTCTGTCTAACCTCCAAATGCTATCTGAGGTCCCAGCTGATGTGGCCTTGTCTAGTGCCTTGCCACCACTGGACAAGAAAGGAACCTTTTCCGTCAGTGTAACACATGACCACATGGATATGTATGAAAATTCATCAGAGCTGGACATAGAACCAAAGAAGTTGTATAGATGTGATAGATGTCCATATGCCAATGTCAAACGTGACCACCTTTTGGCTCATTTAAAATTTCACATGATCAGGAGTGAACTTGCTTGTCCATATTGTGATTACTCTGTGTCCAAACAACATCTCTTGACGCAACACATTGGCGTTCACTTTTGTCCTCTGCCAGAACTCTCAAGTTGGTTGGCACAAAATGGTGAAATGGACAGAGTCAAACAAACCAAAAATCCTGATCTCTCTGAAGCATTGTTTGTGGCAGAACTCTATCGTGCAGATGCCTGTGGCAAAGCAAACACGGAAGATATTTGCAATATTGATGCAGAGAGGAAAATTGCCGAGTCTGTCATTGATGGAAAAGAAAAGGAGGCAGGGATTAATGATGTGATCAAGGATAGTAGCTGTGCCATGAATGAAGATACTAAAACTGATACAAATTATGAAACATGTAATGAAGAGGCTGAGGAGATATCAGAAGAATCTGATGATATTGACAAAAACACAGACGGCAAAATACCAACTGAAGAGAAAACTAATCAGTTAGAAAATGATGACAACAGCAGGCAGCCAGAAGAGAGACCCAACACAAATGAGACAGAACCAGACGGAAGTATGACAGAGACAGAAAACAATGAGTACATATGCCAGTTCTGTGAGAGGGAGTTCTCTACATCTGATATCCTGGTGAAACATGAAATGCAACATCTTGTGGGAAACAACTATGAGGTTTGTTAATTTTTGTAACCGATATAATGAGAAATTTTCCTCTAATTCTAGACTTTCATAAAAAGCTAGGGACATCATGCCGGGTATCCTAACACAAGGAACCGGAGCTGACACTAAAAACACGGAGCTGACCCATTTTAAAAATGCGAGTCAAGATGAGGGAGCAACGGAGGAGGTTCGTAATAGTTACGCATTTCACTGTGATAAACACATGACGTAATATTTGATTTTGTTTTGCTCGGACTAGAATGTCGCTATATCATTGGTGAAACGCGTCACGTGATTGCCGTCTAAATTTCTTTAGACGCGAGTATAAAATATAAAGACGGCAACATGGCGGACGTCACGTATTTTTAGTATAAAACTAACATTTCGTCATACTGTGCTCTCTATATTTGGTCCTCGACAAAACAAACACTTATTAGTTTGTTACTGATGCTGTCTACAGATTATGTCGGGTTGTTCAAGTGCCATAGAGAGCTCGGCTTCGCTCGCCTTCTATGGAATTGAACAACCCGGCAATTTCTGTAGACAGTCAGTAACAAACCTAATAAGTATAGTGACGTCACAATGCACGCCAAGCGCAGGCTATTTTCAATGTAAAATCATATTTTCAAAGCATTATCTGCTTTCAAATTCTGCATATATTAAAAAGAACTTAAAGATCTTCCTTCATTAAAGGAAGTTATTTAATAGCTAATGAATAACATATCTGTGATCGGGCTCTTTTTATAAAATCGACAACCTGGAATAAAACTGTGCTCTGCATTCTGTTGATATTCAATTTAAATAATTATGTAATGAACATTTTTTCCTTTTAATAAATTTTAAGATTTCCCAAACCTGAACTTTATTCTATACACTGCCCATGAATAGAAATCTGGTATTATATGGTATTGGTAAATCGAATTCAGAAACTGCATGGTTGCACTTTCCACTTGCCAACCCCCCCCCCCCCCTACAATTTTCACTTGTAACATTTCTATTTGTGAGAGTTTTTATCAATTAGATAATAAAAATGAATATGATTGACTAATCTCATAGCCAGTGTTTATGAATTGTAATTTATATTGAAATTCCTGACTTACAAAAATCGTGTGGTTAGATGTTAACAAAATTTTATTCTTGTACCACTGAAACACAACATAATTTATTCAAAATTAATCTAGCTTCAATAGTTCATATTTTCACGAAAAGGTGAGTGGCTTGGTATCTTTTACTAACACAACATTAAAAAAATATCAATGACGGGTTTTTAAGAAAATATGATTATGTACTGAGAAAATGCTTTGTAAAGAGCCTTTTTTGTTCATTTGGAGGGTTTTCCTAACATTTAAAAAAATTGGCAAATGCCAACATAAAATTATTTCAAAATATTTAATACTGGGATATTTTGAACATTCTTGTTTAAAAATTCAATAAAATTATTCAAATTATTTTTTCAGCAGGCCTTTATATATCATTACTAGAATTAACATTTTTAAGTAAGGGAGGTAATTCAGACCTGATTATCTCCCTTATTTGTCTAGCTTCCCATGACGAAACTTCCCACATATTGTGAAGTACACTTCAATATAGATATATGAAAGAAATGAGAAAATTCAATGATAGATTATTTTTAGCTTGTCTATTAATCCCCCTACCCGTGGGGATCCGGGTTAGAATAGCCCCTGCATTCCCTTGCGTGTCGTAAGAGGCGACTAAATGGGACGGTCATCAGATGAGACCGGAAAACCGAGGTCCCGTGTCACAGCAGATGTGGCACGAAAAGATCCCTCCCTGCTCAAAGGCCTGAGTGCCGAGCATAGGTCTAAATTTTGCAGCCCTTCACCGCAATGGTGACGTCCCATATAGTGAAATATTCTTCAGTGGACGTAAAACAGTAAATAATCAATCAATCCCCCTTAAAACGATATTTTCTCTCATAAAAAAATGATGTAATTGTAACAAAATATATACAATAATTTTTCTTATTAACATGCATTCATGTGAACTGGAAAAAGTGTATATTTGTTTTGAATTTGACTTTTGTCGTTTTGTCGGACAATTTTTAACATATAATGGCTTGTATCTGGATGCAACAAGCTTACTTTCAACAGCAAAATAAATCTGAACCTTTGTAAACATATCCTTTACCTTTTATCAAAAGTCTGCTTCAAACCATCCATGCAATTGTGTGTACCACCATGATGTGTAGGTACAGGATAACCAAATCTGGGCATGACGAACGGCGGGCATTATTGCCAATGAATGGCAATCGGAACGCAGGCATTGGGCACAACGACCATATTATAATATAATGTTTAAGAACAGTTTTCGATCACTTTTATCGTATTTGTTCATATAATTAATTTTCCCATTCAAATTACTCAATATTTCTGATATATAATTAATATATTTTCAAGCTGGAAAGCGGTATTGAAATGTAAACTTTACTAAATGAAATGCTTTGGTGATCCCCTATGTCACAGGGGTCAGGAGCCCTTGATTGTGGTAAATAAAACGGAATTCACATAAACAAAGGGTATGGAAGAAGTAGGTACGGTTTTGGCCAAATCTGCCCAGCTAAATAAGAACAAAATTAGTTTGGCGTGCAATTATGTTTCTGTCTAATTTCTGAGAGAGTAATGCGCATATACCTGAAGAAGTCATATAGAAGAATCAACTCATCCTATGCGCATGCATAGTACATATCCATTAAAGTAAGAGCTTTTCGAAAAATTTTTTTAGGGAGAGGGGGGGGGGGGGGGGGGGGCCCTTTTTAAAACTGGTTTTCGGCGCGGAGACGGGGCCTATTAATGATATTATCCTCGATGTCTCTAGTTGTATAGATTATCCAGTGAATCATTGAACACTTTCTTCCTCGTCGCCCGAACGATATAATGTCATTTGACTTAAAATTCAGGAAAAAACAACTAATTCTTCTTAATTTCATCCCGGTCGACAATGGAAGAAGGGTTAAAATATTAGTTGAAAGATGCATACAAAACCGTCATCGTGACGTATTTTTACGGTGATCAAATGCACATGCATGCACTCTTGGCAATTGACAATTTAGGTAGTGAATATGCTTTCAAATAACACATGCTCGCTTG
>CAJDSM010085512.1:0-14226 GCA_903981925.1 Ostrea lurida
TTTCTCGGACAGCAACGTGTGACCGTGTTGTTTGATTGCTCCCTTTGTTTCGAAATATTGAAAGATGTCGAAGAGGGGGTCGTGTGTACCCTAACGAGCCTATAGTGTCAATTTACGCATTACATGTCCGTGTATGTTGTATCAATCTATCAATCTTAGACTGTGGTTGCCTTGTTTCTTTTTTCCATTGTTACAAACGGAAACACAGGAACTTGCACGTTTTTAAATATATTTTGAAAAAAATCATCTTCCCGTAAATTAAAATATGCAGCATTTCTTTACGGGAAGATTTTCCCCCAAAATATCATTCTAAAGACTTCTATCTAAAATGCCTGTGACGGGATCATGACACTAAGAACAATAATTGATTTCACAAAAGTCTGTTCATATAAACATGCACATTCATTACAAATGTAACAGAGACAAAGGGAATTTTGTTTTTCAGTTTGATTTAAACCTGTATATGTAAATATAAATTACGGAGTTGAATCAAACATGCAAATTCATTATTTCACAAGGAATGCGGATTTTGTACGTCCTTCTTTTTTTCTGGCAAATTCTTTCGTTAACTTGCTTTCAACAACATCAATTAATTCGATTTTATTTGTTTAACTTTACATTTATGGTCACTCAAAACAAATTGATTACACAACGTGCACATATAACTTATAACGAAAACCAAATTTCAAATACAGTACAAGTCCGTAAAAAATCAAATATAGTACAAGTTGATTAATTTTCATTTTTACATTCGATGCGATTTTTCACATGTTTTTTTTTTTTTTTTCAGTCTATATAAATCCCCGATATAAATTCATTAAATAATACTTGAATTTTTCTTCACATTTCAATAATTGCAATTATCAATTAAAAACGGTAACCACAATTAGTGAATGCAGGTTTAGTCATCTAAACATTCCGATCCATCTCTATTAATTTATAAGGTAATTCTGTATTTTTGAAATATTTTATTGCTTAATTCACTCCATAACATTAAATACATGCTGATGATAAACGCAAGCGTACAGGCCAACGCCCTACCGTTTTCATGTACATAAATCACCGCCCATGTCACCAAAGCGCTGCGGGCTCCGCCTACCGTTTCGTGCGAACCGTTCAAGGAAAGGGAAAGCGTTCCGTCGCGAATCGTGGCAAATCGTTCCGTACAAACCGTTCAGCGTTCCGTACAAAATCGTCACCGTTTCGTACAAACCGTTTCAAAGCGTGTCCGTACAAATCGTTCAGCGTTTCGATACAAACCGCTCTCAGCGTTTCGTGCAACACGTTCAGCCGTTTCCGTCGCTAACATCGTTTCAGCGCTCCCGTTCAAGAATCGTTTCGTTTCGTTCCGATGCAAGTGGGGTAGTAGACGCTTTAGGGTCTGTAATATGTTGACGGTGACGTTGGTGCGAGCGGAAGGCCGTAAAACCATCTAACCACATAAAGTAGCCTCTTTCATTTTAGCGGCAGGGAAAAATGCAGTCCCGACGATAACAGTTATATTGTGACGTCGTATTGTCTCACGTAAACAGTGCATTGTGACGTCTTCTTGTCGACGTGAACAGTTGCAATTTTGACGTCGTAATAGCTGCAATGTTTTTGGTTATTCCTTTCTAGATACTCCATATATCAACAACCAAGCCAAAAACAGTACTAAGGGTCATATAGGAAAGATTTGGCTTGGAATTGTAAAAGCCGTTTGTGGTACTTTTCCAAAACACCTTGAAATTTTGTTTATCGGAGTTGGTAATGATGTAACCGCAAGTGAATTCCGACATATTTGCAGATGCAAATTGCGGGTCCTTAAGATATTGTGGGTCGCAAAAAGTCGCGTGAATCAGTTTTCAGCTGATAGAGAGCAAAGCACGTGAATTTACATGCTTAATTTATTAGAGCGAGCTCGTTGCATCACTACGCGACCGCGAGCTTCGCTCGCTAATATATATACTCGTGCGCGACCGTTGGACCGAGCGTAAGCATGAAAAATGAATCTTTGGCAATGATTAATCAATATTATTTAAGAAACGGTATGTCTCAGAAAATAGAAATATTATTCTCGCCAAAAGCATATTTTTAATTGAAATTTCCTTATCGGCTAACAGCCTGGTAACACCCAAGATACCAATTGGAAGGAATCGCGATCGATGAAGATAACTTTATGATCCGCCTTTTCAATTTAACATGGGGAATTATAACGTCATCTGAACGAATGCAGTAGGACGCACATCTAACGTCGATGTTTTCTTACAAACCAAACTATTATAAACAACAAGAATACGTCCGGTTTTTGCAAAATTCGAAAATACTTCTATAGATGAACAAAATAAACAAGAAAATTAAAATTTACAAAAAAAGATCAGCGAAAATTCTACGTTGTATATTTTTATTAATTGGAATTCATGGAAGTCTTTCTCTATTAAGTGTTTTACAATGTATCTACTTTTCTATCAATTATTAGTAAAAAGTGCTAGAAAAAATATTATTTTTTATTTTGAAACAATCACTTGTTTGAAATCACAAATTACATTTCGGAGTATAACAATATGTGACAGTTGGGTTACTCAAAGAACCTGTTGAATGCAACTAATAAATAAAACAAAAACCAAAATAAAGTTGTAGCCACCAGCAATGAAGATGAGGGAGGAAAAATATGTCTTTTAAACATTTTGGCAAAAGTATAAGAAGTACGGCCGATTAAATATAACATGGTGGATCTTCGATTTGTTCGGCTTTCAGGTACTTCTGTTAATTAAGTGATTGCAAAAATAACCTAACGTCGTTAATTGAACATACGAAAAAACTGTTTAGTTTAATTATTATTCTATATAGTCAACAGGGGTGCTTACTCCTCCCTAGTCGCCTGATCCCCACCTCTGGTTTGTTTCAGGGTCCGTGTTTGCCCAATGCTTGTTTTGTATTATATTAAGGACTTACGAAGATTGATCACTGTTCGCCTATCTTTCTTACATATTATGCTAATAGTCAAATCACAGACAAAAGGCGAATTTATGCAATGGAACATCAATTGTTGTCCGAACTTTAGATTCGTGTTCCGACTCAATGCCACTTTAGCACTAGGCGTGTATGTAAGCCATACTCCACTTCTTAGTACTAAGTGTTTAATACTTTTCTTAAAGATATTATAGTATCTGGGCTTACATACGGAGCTATCCTTCCTGGGGAAGACCCGTATTGTAAACGGTTCCCGCCAATGCTTCAGCAGCGCGACGCTGAGTTACAGATCTACAGAGAAAATCGACTGTGTGACTCTAAGAGCCATGTACTACTACCTGTTTAAGCCTGTCCATTACTGATCAAGGGTAAGTCCGTGTGGAAACTTGCTGAGTTTATTTAAATTGGCGCCCAACTCGAGGCCACGGGTTTACCCTAGGGTGTTAAAATTTGTTTTTTTGAGCCAATACCCAGGCCGTCAGGCGAGGTCGCCATTTTGACTGGGAGGCTCGGTTAAGTTTAGCAATATTTAGGTAGGTCACACGTCGTCTTAAATTTTATTAGTCCTACGAATCAATTTCAATCAAATTACATGTGAATGTATTATTTGATATTTGAGCATTGTTTGTAAATTGTGATATGGATGTGTCAATTGACTTTGACGCGCTGTCCAGGTTGGGCCTACCTTGACCCGGAACCCCAGCGGCCGCGCGGTGCCCGACTCCGGCGGCCTCCACGTAACCCCCGGGGGAATGGGGTTGGGCGGGGGGGGGCTTCGGGGGTATCGCCAAGCCCAAGTCAAACGCCCGGTTATCGGGGGCTAATGCCCTGAGCGGAGGTAACCCGTATTTGACCCCGTCAAGCCCTCCCTATTTTGAGGGAGAGAGATGGAGGTCTTTTTAGGGGTGCCTCCAACCGCGGGGTTAGGTTTGTGGACCCTCTGTTAACATCCGTGGGAGGGGAAGCGGGGGCAGGCAATACAGATGCGAGTGCCCCGGTAAAACGTTATTGGGTTAAGATGCCCCAGACAACTTGTGGTCATGACAACGTGGTGTTCCGGCTGGGAGGGAAATGAGAGAGGATTCTTGGTCTCCCATTTGGAGGTCCAGTAGTCACAATGCCGCAGTGGTACCTAGGGGGGGGGGGGCCGAGGAGGTGAGTATGGCCTGCCAGGCTGGGGCTCTCCCGGATCGTATACGCTACTCCTTACCCCCCATGACCCCTGTCATGGGGTGGACATGCATTGCTTTCCGTCCCTGGACAGATGACCGTCCACTTCCGAGCCAGGGGTGGCCCCAGGGGGACTTCGCTCACGCCCAACCCCGAGACATACGTATGCCCACCTGCAGTCACCCGGCTTAGCGCCAGGCCCAACGGCTCCCCGTGAGCCCGGGGGTACCCTACGGACCCATCAGTGACGCAAGCAGCTGTCCCGCTCCACTCCTGGATCTTTTTGGGAGGGGGCATGTGCCCGCAGGACCTACGTCAGCCCCCTACCTGCCCGGTCGGAGGGGGAGGTCGCTCAGTACGCCCAATTCCCCAGGGAATCCAAAACACTCCTTAAAGTCATTCCCGCCCGTTCACTGTAACCCGGTGAAGAGGCCAAGTCTTTTCGTCAACTCATGGGCTGCTGACCCCCACACACCCCTCTTGCCAACACCCCCGGGTGGGAGACACGCCAGCGAAACGCGGGCCGCTAAGCGCCGAGGTACCAAGGATTGTCCGATACGAATTTCGAAGTCGAGTTGGTAAGTCGTTCGTTCACCAAGTTCCCTCGCACTGGCCCGGAGACAGCAAGGGTCCGAGATTAGAGCGCAGCGAGCAGATGTTTTGTTTTTCGCGCAGAGGGCGACCCTCAGTCGCAGTTAATTATCTATACACTGCTGCTCTAGAAACTATCGCCAGAGAGCCTCATCACCTGCCCCGATCTGGCTGTTCTAAATGTTCGAGAAATCGCTTTGGATCGTGTCCGCGCCGTGATACCTTACACACATCCAGCTGAACTTTTCAAGATCACGGCGTCACAGAACGGGGGGGAGTCCTCTGCGCCAAGTGGCGGACCGGGTCCTCACATACTAGCCATCGCGGCGTCCCACTGTCTGTAACCTGCGACTGTACACACGCGGATTCCAATTCTTTCTAGGCCATTGTCAGATGCAACGGCCTGCCTGAGGACCGAGACGCGGGGCTTAACGTCGAACCCTCGGCACGGTCCGAGCCCCTGACAGTGGAGCCGACCTGTCGACCGGTATGCATATATCCAGACATTTCTACGCAAAACCTGTCCGCAAAGCCTCTGCGCAGCGGATATCGTATACGCAGGCAGTCGACGTTCGAAGGAACCCTGCTTCAGGATACTCCTCCGGCATGCGGGCGCAGGAGTGTGGCGCGAGATACTCGCAGCGCTGATGCAAGACTTGGAAAAGGAGTTGCGCGGCAGCGTCACCTGCATCCAACGGAGTCACCCTCTCCTCTTGAGCGGGTAATAGTGAAAGCCCGCCGGACTGTTTCAAGTTGGTGGCGCCGCCGGAGCATTTTTACGAGAAGAGTGTCCCCGATATGACGGGGGATAAAGACGGGGGGCAAAGCGAAGGGGCCGGAGGCCAGGCGCGACCGAGGGAACGGGGCCGAAGCCGGTACAGCCCCGGCCGAGACCAGGGTCCGTGCTTACCCCGGAGCGCTCTTCGGGGGAATGGGAGCGGGCAGAGGGGACGGGTTGGAAAGTGGAAAGCCGGAGGTGGCAAGCTCCGGGTACTTCCTCCAGTAGCTGCCCTGAGGTAGGAAGGTCGGAACGAGGTCGAGAACCCAATGCGTAGCATAGGAGTGGGCAGAGGACACACAAGCTGCCCCCAACAGGGTCGACCTTCGTTCCCGGAGAGTGCCGTTCCCAGAGGAATCTATGGGGAGCGATGAGGTAAGGAAGGTGGGCGTGGGGAGAGGAAAGGCGAAGACAAGCTCTCTGGAGGATCGAGCAAGGTTGTTCCGGGGGGACAACTCTTCCTCGCGCGTCCGGCCAGGCGTTGCTACGGGTCAGCGGGGACCACAGGACGAGCGAGGAGCTGGGGCATAGGCCAGTTCCCTGGCTGGCGCCCCACCGCTGGAGTCGGGGCCCCGCTGCGGGAAGGATGAGAGATAACTGCTTTGGACGAAGTGACCAGCGAGTGGAGAGTGGAAACCAGGGGGTGGGCCACACTGGAGCCTGCAGTGAAGAACCCCCGGGTGTCCCCGGCCCCGGTCTCGGCGGAAGTCCGGCTCCACCCGGGTTTAACTGTCGATAGGTGGTGCAGGGGATGGAGCTCCCAGAAGTGGTGGATACCGGGAGCAGAGGTGAGCGTTTTGTCCACTGAGCCTATGAGGGGTTGGATCCCAAACCGCCCATTAAGCGACGCGTCACCCTCATCCAGGCGGGGAGAACGCTCGTATGAAGGGTTTCATAGTTGGACGGTGAACGTCTGCCTGGGGAACACCCAGAAAGACATGGACCTATATGTGGCCCACTGCAGGACCAGATGCTTTTGGGGATGGAGTTCTTGCACCATCATCAAGCTCGGCTCGACTTGGGCACCGGCACCTTGACCCTGGGGGAGGAATACATTCCCATGACGTTTGGACGCTCTGGGAAAGGCCCCGTGGCGCAGGTATCCTTGGCGGGACGGTGGAGATTCCGGCGGCCTTCGTGGCCCTTTGTTTTGTGTCAGTTGGACAGTCCCTTGGCGGACTTCATCGTCAGTCACAGATATCACCCCACTGTCGGACGTCCTCCTGGGCCCACTCCTACAACTCAGGGGGCAGGTCGCAGTCACAATGCATTGTGAACGCTTCCAATGAGGCAGTGACTCTCCCGGGGGTAGTGTCATCGGGGTCGGCCTGAGGAGGCCGAGCCGCAAGTGCCAGCACCGTTACGGCTCAGAAAAGTGTGCAGTGTGGGAGGCCCAGGCCCCGAGGGCGGGGCGGAGGTCCCGAGTATCTGCGGGACTCTGGAGCGTCATCCAGGGAACTGGCCCCGGAGGAGAGGGGCCGGCTCGCGATCTGTTGGTGGAGTCCAGGATGTGTTTGCGAAGGGGGAAATTGACTCGGAGATTTCACGGCATTAGAGCACGAGATTGACACGGGGGATGCCGCCCCGGTCAAGGAGAGGATCGACGTACTCCCTTGTTCTTTTGTGGGTAAGGAGGAGGCCCACCTCAAGAAGATGCTGGACGCCGGGGTCATTCAGCCTCGTATCGGAGTGGGCCTCCGCGCCAGTGCTGACCGGAAGAAAGACGGACGCAGCGCTGGTGCCTGGATTACAGGAAGCTCAATGACGTCACCGGAAGGACGTCTTCCCTTGCCCTCATCGACGAGTGTCTGGACACTTGACGGGCAACGTGTGGTTCTCCAAACTGACGCCACACTCTGCGTTTCACCAATCAAGATTCGCCCGCAAGATCGGAAGAAGACGCCTTTGTTACTAAATAGGGCCTATTTGAGTTCGTGCGCATCGCTGCAATGCCCACCGCCCGTACGTGCTGAGGGGATGCTCACTTGGAGTATAGTGTTGGCCTTCTGACGACGCCCTGGTCCTCTCGGAGAGACTTCCAGGGCACTTAGACAACTTGCGTGCAGTATTTCAGCGATTCGGAATACGACCTCAAGTTCAAGCCCAAGAAGTGCGAGTTGTTCCAGACAAGGGTGAGTTCCTGGTCATGGTCAGCAAGGACGATGTAGAGATTGGCGATTCATATATCGCGGCGGTCAGGGACTGGCCCGCGCCCGCCAACACCAAGAAGATGGAAAGATTCCTGGGCTTCGCGAACTACCATAGGGCTTTTATAGCAGGATACGCTCAGTTGGCGGGCCCGTTATATGCAGTCACTGGAAGCAAATCTTTCGAGTGGGGGCCGGCACAGCAATCATCCTTTGTTGCTTTGAGGCGTGCCCTCACCAACCCCCCCAACCTTGATCATGCCCATTGCAGGGGGAATGTTCGTCCTGGACACGGATGCCTCGGGGGAGGCCATAGGGGCAGAGTTGAGTCAGATCCAAGATGGAGTCGAGCGACTATCGCGTAACGGCAGCCTCAGCCTGAGCCGGGACAACGGAAGTATTGCACTACTCGCAAGGAGCTCCTGGCGGTGGTCCGGTTCACCGCGCATGTTCCGCCATTATCTCCTGGGAGGGAGGTTCAGGGTCCGGACCGACCACCACAGTTTGATCTGGCTCCTGAATTTCAAGTCCCCTCAGGATTCAGTTGGCTCGTTGGCTTGAAGAGCTCAGCCAGTACGATATGGAGATCCAGCACCGACCGGGCAAGCGGCACATTAACGCGGATGCCTTGTCTCGGGTCCCCGCTCCTGTGCGGCGGACCCGTCCCCCTTGTGCACCCTAGCGACCTGCTTGCGGGGGTTGTCCCAGATTTGTGAGGGCTCACCAGTCCTGGAATGCTTTCGTTGAGGATGTGGACGATGTGCCCCCCTCGCCCGCCCCGGCACGTGGACCATTTCTGAAGCTGTGAACGAGGGCAAAGGGGGGTCCCCTGGCGTCTGCCTGGCTCGGATCCCGCCGGGAAGGAGTGACTCGAAGGGCTCGGGCGCGTCATTGAGCGAGTTGGCGTTAAGATGCGTCTCCCAAGAGCTTCTGGAATTGTCGGGCCGAGAGGGGGATCCGTCCATCGATCTGGAGGACGACTCCATGGGGGAGGGCCCGTTCCGGACCCAGGCACAACTGTTTGGGAACTCTCGCGTCCCCGCGCTTGTTCGGACTTTGACGGGCACTGACGATGGTCCCCTATCACTGGTGGGGGTTACCCAAGAGGAAATGGCCCAGAGCCAGCGCCGCGACCCGGACCTCGGGTTGTTCTGCCAGTGGGTAGTTGATAGCCAGGAACCCGAGGAGGGTGATCTGTTCCTGGCAAGCCCCGCCCTGAAGAACTACTGGATCAACCGGGAGTTATATGCCCTTAACGATGAGCAGGTCCAGTGGAGGTCCATAGAGGGCGAGGGTTCCCACCAGCCGGGAGGTCGCCAGTTGGTGATCCCCAAAGAACTGCGGGAGGAAATGCTCAGACTGTGCCATGATATCCCAGCAGCTGGCCATCAAGGGGTCAGTAGGACCAAAGCTCGCCTGAGAGAGCGCTTTACGTGGTACGGAATGATGAGGGAAGCCGAAACTTTTGTAAACACGTGCGGACCCTGCAGTAGGAACAAACATCCCCAGCGCCACGCTCGAGCGGAAATGATCAAATATCACGCCGGAATGCCCATGGAGAGGGTGCATTTTGATTTTCTGGGCCCCCTGCCCCGGACCACCAATGACAACGAATACGTCCTGGTTATGGTGGACCATTCACCAAATGGGTGGAGTGTGGTGCCGCTCCCCTCGCAGACTGCTCGAAGTGACAGCCTCGGCGGCGGTGGACCAGTTCTTCTCTCGGTTCGGCTGCCCTTCCAGATTTCACCGATCAGGGCCGCAATTTTCGAAAGTAAAGCTTTTCGGAGCTGTTGCGGGCTCTTGAAGATCCATAAGGCCCGCACTACCCCGTACCGACCCTCGGCCAATGGGCAGGTGGAGCGCTACAATCGGACACTGATGGACGCCGTCCGGTGTTACATTGACAAGGCTCAGGACTGCTGGGACCAACACTTAGCCCAGATCGCTGGAGCTCTCCGGTCCTCCGTGAACCGCAGCACTGGGTTCACCGCCAACAAGTTGATGCTGGGTCGAGAGACTAACTCCCCGGCGGACTTATTGTGCCCAGTCCCCGGCCCGGGGGAGGACCGGGATCTCGAGGAGTACGTGGCGGGGCTGGATAAATATATCCAGTTGGCCCACGAGACGGCCCGATCCCGCCTCAAGACCACGGTTGAACGCCTGAAACGGGATTATGATCTCAAGGTATTGTTCCAGGATTATCAGGAGGGAGACCTGGTGTATATCTTGGACATCGTTACCGTGAAGGGCAAGTGCAGGAAGCTGAGCCCATCCTGGAAGGGTCTGGGTTTAGTAGTTAAGAAGCTCAGTGCTCATTTTGACCGGGCACGCACCCGAACCGCTGGCGTCCTGGTCAATCCTTATCGCATGAAGAGGGGTCGTGACAAAGATGCGCCTCGCTGGTTGGTCAAGGCACGAGCCCAGTACCTGGCCCAGGATGGCCCGGCGGCCAATGATCCCAGCGGTGAAGTTTCCGCGGCCACGGAGGCAGGGGACTAGCAGCCAGCGGTGGAGCCGGAAGGTCCCCCGGGCGACGAACCGACGGCGGCCGAGGGAGAAACCCAGAAAATATCGCGTACCTGCTCGCGAACAGATCTCGGGAGCCCCGGCCGCCGGGAGCAAGTTACTGTAGGCTGCCGTCAGGGAGACGATGTGGGGGCTCATGATTCAGTGTGAGAGTGCGAGGAGTGGTTCCACGGAAGGTCCGTGGGGGTGTCCGTGGAGGAAGCGGGAAGAATAGACGCGTACGTTTGCCCCTCGTGTAATGACTCACCCTACGTCTTCATATTTGGCGGACTGACAGGACAGGACTCGACTCGGAGGGGGCCTCCCTCCTTGAGTAATGGAGCAGAGAGCGGCGGCTGCCGGCCGCCTCGGGGAGACGATGGGGAAGATCCCCGACACCCCCGGCACCCAGGTTAGGATCCCCGCCCCTTAGGGAAGGGAGGGAATGGCGACCGTCCGCCGCCTCGGGGAGACGACGGGGAAGGTCTCCGTCATCCCCGGAGCCCTAATACCCCATGTTAGGGCCCCCAGCCCTGGGAGGGGTGACCCTCTCCTCGCCCGACGGAGAAGGCGAAGGGCGGGGAGAGTGGGAACCCGTACGCGCGTGTCCCGTTGTCCGGCGGGGTGTGAGTACCGCACGCGGAAGATGCGGGACCACGTGACCTCCAGTCACTTACCGCCGATCTTCCGCCGTGCGGTACCCTTGACACGGGCGGTGTCACGAATTCGGGAGCGAGCCCTCCGCTGGTTAGCAGAGGACCTCCTTGGCCAGGGTGCCACCTTACTTGAGCTGGCGGCCACGGTCCGGTCCGAGGAGGTTTTCTCGGATCCCAGCGGAGAGCTGCCCCCGGATTTAGTGAACGCCATGGACGACCTGTGTCGGGCTGTGGGGGAGGACCACCCCCGGGATATGGGCTGCACGGATATTTGCATCCCGCGCTGCTCCTCCACTGGAGGGTGCAGGGCATCTTGCTGACCCGCCTTCCCCCCTCTGAGCGCGCGGCCTACAGGTTCTTCGCCGCGTACGAGAGGGTGGAAAGCAGGCGCATTCGGGACTTCCAGATGGGACCCGGTCCCTCGGGAGCTTCCCGCGGCGCCTGTGGGGATCGTCGCCCGGCGGCCCCCGCTCCCGAGAGGGATGACCCCTCGGTGAGACCGGAGGATCCGGAGGACCCCGCTCTGCTGGCCAGAGTCCGTCCCGACTCCCCTGAGGGAGTCTCCCCTTCCCCTCGACCCTATGGGGGCTGAGGGCGGGCGGTATCCCGGACGAGCGGGCGAGTTGACTGGAACGCATTCCGGTCCGGAGGGGGACTGGGAAAGGACTGGAGGAGGATAGTCTACTGGGCGATTCCTTGTCGTCAGAGCCCGGTGATGGGGGAGGCCCGGGGAATCCTCTATCCGGACTGGAGGACCCGCCGCTTCCCCCTGAGTCCCCCCCGAACTGAGGAGGAGTCTTGAAGATGCCAGACGGGTAGAGGACGGGCCCCGCCACACGCGGGGGGCAAGTGTCCGTCAGCAATTTTTGCTTGTGGACATGCCATCTGGTGGAAGGGGCCCGGCGTATCGCCCTGGCTGATCTTCAGGAGTGGTAAGTCACTCTGGGGGACCGGGAAGGTAACCCGGTTAAGGGGGGTGGGTGTGAATACGGGGGATTGTCATCCCCCGTCCCACACGGAGGCAAGTTTAGTCATTTTGGGTTGGGGGTTGGTTTTTTTTGTATTATATGCTCAAGGGTGCCCTCGTCGGGCCTTTTTAGAGAAAACGGGGGGGGGGGGGGAGTGGTGAGTATCTGGGGAGGTCTAAACCCCGTAAGACATAGTCCAGCCCCGTACGACTTTGGGCGAACAGTTTTAACCAGCGAATTCTGAAGGTAGCCAGAACCATGGCGCGTGCAAGAGCCTAGATTAACAGACCAGCGCAGGGAGCGTGGTTAAGTCGTGGAACCCGGTGGTATTTTGATAATTATTCTGTAAATAAAACCATTGGATACTTTAGTATGAATAAAGCCTTAAAGATGCCCTGCACCGACCCCTCTTTTCTCTCACATCGGGCTTTCTCATTACCCTACATACTCAGCGGCTCTAGATGAGGTAGCCACACAATGATCTGGGATGACAGAATCATTATTACCTACATACTCAGCGATAGATGAACGGTAGCCACACAAATGAACTGAATGACGTCATTAATTACCGTCTACATACTCAGACGCTAGTGTGACACAAATGATATTGAGAATGACCGTCATTAATACCGCTACAATTACTCAGTGCTAAGATGAAAGGTAAGCCACACAATGATGGGATGCACGTCATTAATTAATACCTACATATCAGCGCTAGAGAAGGTAGCCACACAATGACTGGGATGGATGTCAGCAACGACTGATGGGTACATCGAATCTCTTTGGAGAGTTCTCCAACAGAAAGCCAAAACGATTTCAGAATCCACCACCATAACAAACCGTTGACAGAATGTCCTGTCAAGGATAAAATCAAGACAATTTACTGGTAACACTGTAAAAATTCTACAACAACAGCATTCAGTTTACACTTGTACTATACTATTTTAATGGCTTCTCTCTCTCTCTCATCATCTCTTCTCTCTCTCTCTCTCATCTCGATTTCTCATCTCTCATCTCTCTCTCTCTCGTCTCTCCTCTCTCTCTTCTCTCTCTCTCGCTCTCGAGTCTCTCCTCTCGTCTCTCTCTCTCTCTCTCTTCTCTCTCTCTCAATGTTTACAGTGAAGTACATATAGTAATTATTAATGTTTTTGTAATCTGTTCAGTTAAGGAGGTATACTACTGTTCATCATATAATGGCCGGACTTCCGAATATGAACGTCGGCATTGCAAGTAGGATTCTTTATCTGACATTACTTGTACTAAAACTGCACGTTTATCTAGAATTGATAAAGTTAAATTTCAAAAGATTTCATTTTGTATATATGTTTTTGGGACTATGATTAGTTTAAACGACATTATTGTTTAACTTTGCCAATTTATATTCCAAACTATTCGGAATGTATCATATGTTCTGGGACGATCTCAAAGTTTATCATTCAATCAATCAATAATTTCTTCTGGTGCATGGCATTCCTCCATAAACGTGTTTGAAACTTTTCAAGTTACACAAGGATGAACAAATTTGATAAACTGACTTAAAGTGCACCGTCATTACAGCCGGGATCCTACAGCTAAGTGGCACATGTCTATAACCTGTGCCGTTACTGTTTACATTAATGTTTGCTTATCCGGTATTAATTAAGAACACGTGTTTGATCGCCATTTCATTTGCCTGTGGTAGTAGCGAAATGTGTGAATTTGACTCTGTAAAACATCTCCGTAGTGTTTGTAATATTAATTGAAATAATTTTAATTTCAACCATTTCATTGATAAATTCAAAAGGACTGCTCTCACCGGAACTGACATCAACCTACGTGAGCGTGCGCAACCACATGAGATCCGCGACTCGTATTTCAATCGCGTAAATTAAATTTGCTCTAATTGAAATGGACATACTCACCACAACTACTCACCCCAAGCCCAGCCATCAGGCCAAAGGCACGCGAGATACTCTGCGGGACGTGAGGAACTGTTTAGAGTTAACCATAGCCGTTTTGGTTCTCGATGTTTTGAAATGAAACCTATGTCGTATCTGGTTGATTAATGATATGAAGGTCACGTTTTACCGGTAACATCATGACACAAGTCTTGTTCAAGAGTCAAGAGGGACTATTCGTTTGATTTGGTTTTAACGTTTTCCAATTCTTTTGAAGCGTAAACCATTCCATTTGGCGTAAAATTGGTAGGGTACAAATAAAGATCTTTAATGCTATAATCTCAGTTTCATCTATTCTTTTTCCGCCCACGCAACATTATCGTCACAAATCTAAATTATCATAAAATGTATACTACTTTTTTAAACCAAATGTATAATAAGAAATATATTAATTAAAATAAACTTAATATGGTTAGTTTCTAAATGAAATTGAAAGTATATCATCAAAAAAGGTTATATTGGCTAATTGTATGGTAAATATGACGACCGAGTTTTTTGGCGCGTAGATACGACGGACCC
>CAJDSM010085520.1:0-14278 GCA_903981925.1 Ostrea lurida
ATACATATAGCACATCAGAAATTAACAATGCACGCGCATCACGCACACGCGAATTATAAAAAAGCTAATTTTCTTGACACCATCTTTAGACACTCATGTCGATAAACCTACTATGTAAAAATTTGAATTGATCAAGGTCTTTAATTCGAAGTGATGGCCATTTTAGTTATCCGAAAATGCCGAAAAAAAGTTAATTGCACGTGCACACACGGCGCACGTAAGTATGATATAGTATACTTATACCATTTTCCAAAATACGTTTCAATTGATTATACTACGCAGTATAATTGGATATTTTGATCATTTTAAGAAAGTTACCGCAATTGTCAAAAATCGTCCAAATCAAATTCAGCACACGCGCATGCACGCTGAAATGGAATTACTATAAACCTCTATTAGGACCATCAAGATGTGTACTACAATATCAATTTCAATGATTTCAACAAGAAACAAAAAACCGTATGTTCAATCGAGAATTGGACCTTTAAAAAGACGATGCACGTGCATCGCATGCGCCGTTGCAATTTGAATTACTCATTGTGTAGAACTGGGGAGAGGGATTTGAGATACATCATTGTGTAAGAACTTTAATTGTCTACCTATGCTAGTGATTATCTATCTAATATTAGTTATTCTTAAAATATATAATAACAAAGTTACAGGGCGATTTTGATTATCACAATTCAAAAATGCCAGCACACGGCACGCACTGCAAATGTCGGAAAATTTGTTGATCCATTACGCAATCGATTCAGCGGTCTCAGTTCTACCTACCTTGTGAATATCAAATGATTTCATTAAAGAATAAAAAAACCGTTTAGAACTACTTATCGCGAAGTTAGGAAACCCAAAAAACGCATCACGTGCATGCACATGCATGATTTTCAGGAAAAATGGACTGATCGTTCCGAACACCTTCAAATGATAAACTATCTCCTAAAAAAGGTTTTCATATCATCCCATGTACAGGTTCTGAGAACAACTTGGGACAAAAAAGTAAACGGAGGATAAGAAACTAGATGTCATCTCGGTTGCGAGCAAACGAGAGGTCTTCCGTTCGATACCGATGGGCCACAGGCTTTTTTCTCATTTTAATCGAAGATCTTGACTAAACTAACAAGTTTTGGTCTACTGTCTTTACAAAATATTTACCAGTCAAAGAGTTCTTATTGATGTCGATAAAAAATCGATTTCTTCGGCGCTAGCCATGAGGCCCACAGGTCTTTAAATCTTGATATCGTACAATAAATCACGTACACTGAATTCAACGTTTTGTTCTACCATCTCTTTTAAACAAAATAATTTACCAAGGAAAAGCTATTGATATCGACACAAAATTGAATCTCCAGCAACCCAAAAAACAAATTGATTTCCAGGCTTACCATGAAGCCCACAGAAGCCTTTTCTTATAATCAATGATATATTCTTGAAAACTGAACAAGTTAAGTTTTTGTTCACATTCTTTACAAAATAGACCATAAAGAGATTGATGTCGACAGGAATCGACTCTCCAGCTACCATAGGCCCGCGGTCTAAATATTGTATCGTACAACAAATCACATAAACTGAACACTTACCAGGAAAACTTATTTAATAAGACACAAATTCCACTTGCCAGGCTAGCCAAAAACAAAATGATCCCAGGCTAGCCATGAGCGCACAGCAGGGCAACTTTCTATTATCAATCGAAATATTCTTGATAAAACGAAACAAGTTAATTGTTCTACAGTCTTACAAAACATTACCAGTAAAGATATTGATTCAACAGAAAATCGACTCTCCAGGCAGCCATGAGGCCCGTCGAATCTAAAAAAAAATCTTGATATTCACAATAAATCACGATAAACTGAACCAACTTTTCTACATCTTTTATCAAAATATTACCAGGAAAAAGTTATTATAAAAAAATACCACAAAATCGACTCTCAGGTGAGCCATAGCCTTGGCCTTTTCTTTGATATAAATTTTCGAATAGACCTTGATAAATGATACACTTTTTCTACAGTCGCACAAAATATTTACGAAAAAAGTTTATCGAATTAAACGCTGTGAAAAAAATCCAGACCAATTTTTTAGTTTGCTCATTCCGACCCAGGCGAGCTTCGACGCCTTTTTAAGCCAGTATCAATAAAATTAACATGAGCGTTACCCAATACCTTGTCTACACAATCGTGAAAATACAGCTTCCGTATTCATTGAATCGTTGGAGAAAGCTGTGACAACGAGACCCTCAAAAATGAGAAAAATGAGATATCTCGATACCGGAAGTGACTCATGCAAGAATAAAAAAAATATATTATCAAGACCTTTTTGTTTTGCGAATAAAGTAGCCTGACTCGTAAACGGAGGAAGACCTAACAAGAAGGGTTCTTCCGTGGAGAAGCGAAAGACGCTAATAAAAGAAATAAGGGAACAAAAAAAACAATAGATAACAAGGTCTTCCCTTGGAAAACGGGAGACCTTTAATAAAACAGATACAACACGTATAAGACATCCTCTGAAACGAAGACCTTACGAGAAACTAGCGTATTAAACTTCAAAAACACGGCATTAACTTCATGTAACCCATTAAGAACAAGGTTTAGACACTTTTCTCTAGACAAGTAAGAATTGCTCAGTATAAGTTAACGTCTGGGAGGCTGTTTAAGCATGCCAAAAAGTCATTATATTAAATCCGTCCTATTGCCCTTTCTCCCGCCAAGAACTCTCCACTAGTATGAAAGCGCTAATCATTCAAACGCTCGTATGTACAATAGATTATTGTAAGAAAACTCAACCAGGAAAAGATATATAGGATAGGTTTCATTTCACCGCGTAATAAATGTATTGTTCTAAACTTGCTATGTCGTGTCGTGAACCATATATGGGGAACGTTTTGATAGCTCTAGAACGAGAATATCAATGATGAACGAAAGAACTCACCAGCATTCTTCAGATAATATCAAACAGCTCAGTATTCTATGGAAATAACACGATCTGCATTTATACAAAAGGATAACCCCAAGATTTTATCCCGCATGTTAAAAGTTCACATGAGCGAGTCCGCCAAACCTTAAGGCGGACACTCAGAAAACTCATTTGCATTGATCACATTTCTTCTCTTCCTTTTCGCTGGTTATATGTTTAACCATGTAGAGTATCTCAACATTAAAGTCTCGGTTTGGCAGTTCTTAAATGGTTTCAGATTGCTCCATTTTTTATTCAAAACACTGAATCTGGTTTCAGACACTTCCTGTTACAAATCCGTAGTAATTATGAACAAACTCCTTCATCTGATTACAGTGTTCCACCCAATGTTCAGATGACTTCATGAGCAGGTTTACGTGCGTGGAGTTCCCCTACAGTTTGTATGTCAGCACCACAATTCAAAGATTCCCGCCAATTGGAAGGACATGAATCAGGACTAATCAATGTTGTTAAAGTTTGCTTGTACCACCAATCAAAATAGTGGATGTGATGATACAACTCTTGTTATGTGTATCATAGATTGAAGTATGAACAAATGTCGTCACGCTAATGCAAAAATCTACATGCGCTTTCTTCCACAGTAAATTTCATTCATGAATCCGAAATTATTCGCCTTGTATAAAAAACTGGGATTGATAAACATCAGGCAAAATTTTTATGAAGATGAACTATCACCCAAAAAAATGATGACAAATTAATGTCTAAAACTAGCAACAAGTACACCGTATATCCATCTTCCACTTATTGTCTTATAACTGTATGTGTAACACTATGTCGGCATTGGATGGCAATCACGTACAGCTTCGTGATCTATGTAAAGTTATTGTTATATTATTTGTGGATCATTTATTGGACGTAAGGGCAGTTGACGAGCGCGGACACGACAGTGGTCTTTTCGAATTCGAGATCCACCACAATAACATGCGTATTGAAAATAGTCCTATGGAATAGAAAATCTAAGTTCGCATTGTTCTGTTTGTCCATTTTAAAATAAATTTAGAAATGCACCACGGTCTCCCTATGCTTCATTACAATTTTCATAACCGTTAAACCCATATAAATTTAGTCATACTGTATAACCCTGAACTTCGACTCACAAGCAATACGTCACAACAATGATATCGTCCCCATTGTGGACGCCGTCAGTTGAAGCTCCTAAAGTCCTACACATGAAATTTGACGAAGCATTTTATTTTGGGTGTGGTTATTCAGGAAAAGAGCTTCAAATAAAGTTTAGTGACCTTTTGCAAAATAGTCCGGGGGGACGGGGGGGTGTTTCGGGGGGGAAATTTAAAAAAAAAAATTTAACTAAAGAAATGGACTCTGTTATAAATTTTTCAAAGTTTACCGGGATTTGAACCAATGTGCCCTATTTCAACATAATATAATCCGCTACGGCGATTATATAGTGTGCCAAATGTAACATCAGTTCAATCTCCGGTAAACTGAAAATTAGTAACAATCATTCCAAATGGCCAAAGCAAAAAAATAGTCCTCTTGCCCGGATTTTCAGCATAAACTGTACGTAGTTGCCCGTAACGTAAGGTTCCTTGTGGAAGCAAGGTGTGTAGCCATGGTTTTGTTTTTTTCACTATCGAATATCGCACAGTACTACCTGGCTATGCGAAAATATTTTACAGAGTAATCCGCAAGAAACAATTTTAAGGAATTGATAAACCCCATCCAATGCATTACCCATAATTTATGTTTTGATATAAAGGATGGTTGTCGTTTAACCCAATCCCTACAATGTATGTTCAAATATTATTGACTTATGTGCTGCGAGTTTGGTGATATGGATGATATCTTAAGTAAGGGGATGAACCTGTTAGAGGTGCGTTACGATATGGATTGGTGGGGATGGAGGGAGAGCCGACGGGTGCGTGAGGCTGAGGGAAAAATCATCCTTTAAAAATGAATTTAAAAATTTATAGTAGAATAGAAATATGGCAATATTATTTGTATTTTCTTTTTTCTCCGAGAGGAACACGAACAATCCACAACTGAAACTTCGAGACCGATTTCTATTAGCTGTTCTTTGATATGGACATTATCTCAAAATTTAAAGTGAAGGCAGAGGATGAGAATAACATTAAGAAATATCTATATTGCTGATTTGATATTGCTTCATCAAAGCTCCGCGAAAATAAAAATACACCCATTTCAACTCTTTGATAGAGCAAATATCAAATCCACGCCAAAATAGATATCCTTCTATATATCACAGTGTCATTTAAAGGTTTTTTCAAAGTAAAAAACTAACTAACACTTAGTGCAATCGAACTTGACGGAAGTGATCGGCCGAAGGGAAATCACATTGTATTTTTAGATAATTTCTCGTTTCTCTTTTATTTTTTTTTTTCATATTTTTGTGAAAGAGGGATATAGAACAACAGTTCCACACTTAGGTGCCTTGCTTCAGTCTACATTTATGTCTATCTAGTCGGGATTAAGCCCACCGTCTTTTTGTAAACTTCTACGAAGCAATCTTTTTGTAACCCGTAAAACAAGGCTCCGAACCTTGTTTACATAGCGAAGAATTTGAAACCGCTGTATCTTTAATTTAACTCAAAACAAACTGATTTTCAAATTTTTTTGCTGACACCACTAGAAAATAACTTGATTAAGCATTTTAAACATCAAAATGGCAATCTAAAATGTTGAACATTTAGTTCAAAACGTGTCCATGTCCCTTTAAAAGGGCATGGACCGTTTTAAGCTAAAAAATGTTTAGAAATTTGATTTTCAATTTTAATGTTTTACAGATGCTCACTTATGGTATTTTTAATGTCGCAAAAAATTTGAACGCATTTGTTGAGTTTCAAGTGAGATACAGCACGTACAATTCTTTGCAAGGTAAACAAGCTCGAGCCTTGTTACATTAACATAAAGATTTGCTTCACATAAGAAATATACCATTGGTCGGTTGAACAAATTCCTACGACATGAACTTTGACATTTTTATTATTTTATTCAGAGGGGCTTTTTCGGAAATCAAGTTTACGACTTCAAAAAAATCGAAATTTAAATTATAAGAAATGACTGTTATAATTTTCAAGTTTACCGGATTTGAACCGATGTTCCTTATTTGCAAATATATAACTATAATCCGCCTACGCGGATTAATAGTTTGCAAATAGGCAACATTCAGTTCAATCTTCGCGGTAAACAAACTTGAAAATTATAACAGTCATTTCATAAGTAATGACTATAAATCAAATATCAATATCCATTCATGTGTTAACTCGAAATAAGAGACACCATAACGTCTACCACAAATATTATATTGAACATACATTGTAGATTGTTAACGACAAACTAACAACTCAACTTTATATCAAATCAACATCATGGTAATGCCATTATGGAAGATTTATCAAATTCCTCTAAATTGGGTTTCTTGCGCATTACTCATAGTAAGTATTATTCGCATAGCAGTAGTACTGTGCGCATATTTCACCGATAGTGATAAAAAAAAAACCTGGGCTACACACCCTTGCCTCACCACAACGAGACCTTACGTACGGCAACTACGGTACGATATTTGACTGAAAATACGGGCAAGCAGGACTATTTTTCTTGCTTTGGCCAATTAAGAAAATGACTGTTATTAATTTCAAGTTTCCGGAGATTGAACTGATGTTACCCCATTTGCAAACTATATAATCCGCGTAGCGGATTATATTATGTTTGCAAATAGCAACATTGGTTCAATCTCCGGTAAACTTGAAAAATTATAACAGTCATTTCTTATAATTAAATTTCCGACTACTTTGAAGTTCCACAAACTTTATTTCGAAAGCTCTGAATAACAAAATAAATGTCAAATTTCATGTCGTAGGAATTTAGCTGTCAACTGACGTCACAATAAGGAACCGATCATTTGTCTGTGACGTATTGAATTGTGACGTACGAAGTTCAGTTTATACAGTATGAACCGTAAAATTATGGTTTATACGGATATAACCTGAAAAATTGTAATAGAACAGATAGGGAGACCGTGTGCAAAAATTTATAATTATTTTAAAATGAGCCCAAACCAGAAAAATGCCGAACTAGATTTTCTATTCCATAGGACTATTTAATACGCATGCTTATGGTCGATGATCTCGAATTTCGAAAACTGTCGGCTACCGCGCTCGTCACTGCCCTTCGTCCAAAAAATCAAGTCCACCAAAATAAATATATCAATAACTATTACATAGATCCACGAAGCTGTACGTGAATTCCATTCCAATGCCGACATAGTGTCTACCACATACAGTATATAGAACTATAGTGGAAGATTTGGATATACGTGTACTGTGTTTGTAATAGTTTTTAGGACATTAATTTGTCCATCATTTTTCGTGGGTGATAGTTCATAAATTGCTGAATGTTTATACAATCCCGTTTTATACAAGGGCGAATTATTCTAGATTCATTGAATTGAAATTTAACTGTTGGAGAAACGCATGTTAAGATTTTTTGCTATTGCGTGACGACATTTTCATTACTTCAATAATGATACCCCATAACATAGAAGTTGTATAACGATCACATACCTATTTGATTGGTACAAGCAAACTTTTAGAAAACATTGATTAGTCTAAGATTCATTGTCCTTCCTAAATTGGCGGGAATTCTTGAATTGTGGGTGCTGACCATACCAAACTGTAGGGGAACTCCACACACGTAAACCTTCTCATGGAATCCAGTCCTGAAACATTGTGGAACACTGTAATCAGATAAGATTTGTTCAGATTTACTACCGGAATTTGTACAGGAAGCTGTCTGAACCAAGATTCAAGTGTTTGAAATAAAAAATGGAGCAGATCTGAACACAATTTTAAGAACTGCCAAAAACTTTTAATGTTGAGATGACTCTACATGTAATAATATTACCAGAAAAGGAAGAGAAAAATGTGATCACATCAAATGAGTTTTCTGAGGTGTCGCCTTACAGTTTGCGACTCGCTCATGGTCGAACTTTACATGCGGATAAAATCTTGGAGTATCCCTTTTTGGTAATAGAATGTCAGTCGTGTATTTCCATAGCAATCTGAGCTGTTTGATATCTTGAAGATGCTTGGATGATTCTTTCGTTTCATATGATATCTCGTTAGAACTATCAAGAACGTTCCCCATATATGGCTTAAACAACAATCTGCCATAGCCAAAGTTAGAAACAATAACATTTATTACGCGGTGAATGACCTATCCTTATATATCTTTCCTGGTACCGAGTTTCTTAAATCAATTATCACTTGTACATCACGAAGCGTTGAATGATAATAGCGCTTTCATAACATAAGTGGAAGTTGCTTGCGGGAGAAAAGGAAATAAGACGATTAATATATCGACTGGCATCCCTTAAAAACAGCCTCCCCAAAAAGACGTTAATTATACTGAAGCCAATTTCTTAATTGTCTAGAGAAAAATGTCTAAACCTGTTTCTTAATGGTTCATCAAGTAATGCCGTTGTGTTTTAAGTGTATATCGCTAGTCTTCTCGTAAGGTCTCCGTTTCCAGACGGATGTCCTTAATAGTGATGTTTACTGTTTATTTAAGGTCTTCCTTCCAACGGAAGACCTTGTTATTCTATTGTTTCTTTTTTCTTATTAAAGTCTTCCGTTTCCAAGAAGACCTTTCTTGTTAAGGTCTTCCGTTTACGTCAGACTAATTGCCAAAACAAAAAGTGCCTGATATATATTTTTTTTATTTTGATGACGTCAACTCACGGTATCAGATAATCTCAATGTTTTCTTCATTTTTAGAGGGTCTCGTTTGTCCACAGCTTTTCTCCAAAAACGATTCCAAGATACGAAGCTGTAATTTTCAACGTTTGTTAGACAAAGTATTGGTACGCTCATGTTAACATTTTCATTGATTGGGCTTAAAAGGCGTCGAGCTCGCCTGGGTCCGAAAATGAGCAAAAAAATTGTTGGATTTTTTTCACACGTTCCCTCCCTTATCATAACTCTTTTCCTCGTAAATATGTTTGTGAAGACCTGTAGAATCAAAAAGTGTTTCCATTTATCAAGGTCTATACGATTATATACAAAGAAAAGCCCACAGGCCTCATGGCTTCACCTGGAGAGTCGATTTTTGTAGTTTATCAATAAGCTTTTCCTGGTAGAATATTTTATAAAAGATGTAGAACAAAAGTTGTTCAGTTATCGTGAATTTATGTACAGATATCAGATTTTAATCAACGGCCTCAAATGGCTAGCCTGGAGAAGTCGATTTTCTGTTGAGCATTCAAAATAACTCTTCTACTGGTAAATATTTTGTAAAGAATGTAAACCAAATTAAAACTTGTTCAGTTAATCAAGATTATTTCGATTGATATCAAGAAAAGCCCTCGTGGCTCCATGCTAGCCCTGGAGCATATTTTGTTTTGCTAGCCTGGCAAGTGGAATTTGTGTCTTTGATTATAACGTTTTCCTTGGTAAGGTTGTTCATTTTCGTGATTTGTGTACGATATCAATATTTAGACCGGCGGGCCTCATGGCATAGCCTGGAGAGTCGATTTCCTGTCGACATCAAATAATCTTTACTGGTAAATATTCTTGTAAAGAATGTAGAACAAAACTTGTTCAGTTTATCAAGATAATATCAATTGATATCAAAGAAAAGGCTCTGTGGCTTCATGCTAAGCCCTGGAAAAATCATTTGTTTTTTGGTTCGCCTGGAGATTCAATTTGTGCGATATCAATAGCTATTTCCTGGTAAATATTTGTTAAGAGATGTGAACAAAACTTAATCAGTTGTTATCGTATTATGTACCAGATATCAAGATTAGACCTTGGCGCTCATGCTAGCCCGTAAGAATCGATTTTTTATCGACATCAAGAACTCTTTGACTGCGTAAATATTTGTAAAGACATGTAAGAACAAAACTTGTTCAGTTTTCAAGACTATCGATTAAAGAATGAAGAGAAAAAGCCCTGTGGGCTCATGGGCTATTCGACGGGAAGACCTAGCTCGTTGCTCAGCAAACGAGAATCGAATCTAGTTCCTTCTTATCTCCGGTATACTTTTTGTCCGAAGTGTTTCTCAGAACCTGTACATGGGATCGGATATGAGAACCTTTTTAGGATGAATAGTTTATCATTTGAAGGTGTTCGCAACGATAAGGTCATTTTTCTCGAAATGCACTGCATGGCATGCACGTGCAATTGCGTTTCTGTTTCCTAACTTCGGAATAAGTCTAACTTTTTTTATTCTTGCAATGAAATCATTTTGATATATCACAAGGTAAGTAAAACTTGAGACCCTGAACGATTGGTATGATCAAAATTTCGAATTTGCACGTGCGTGCACCGTTGCTGCATTTTTGATTGAATAATACAAAATGCCTGTAACTTTGTTATAAATTAAAGATAATTGAAACTGATATTCACAGCATAGGTAGAACAATATAAAGTTCTTAACACAATGACTTAATTAAAATTGCAAACGCCATGCGCATGCACGTGCATCCGTCTTTTAAAGGTCCAATTCTTCGATGGACATAACGTTTTTTTTCTTGTTGAAATCATTTGAAATTGATATTGTGAGTACATCTTTGATGGTCTAAATAGTGGTTTAATAGTCAAAAAAATTCCCCATTTAGCAACGTGCATGCGCGTGTGCTGAAACTTCCTATGGACATTTTTGAAATTGCGTAACTTTCATTTAACAATGATCCAAACAATATCAAATTAAATACTGGTAGTATATCATTAAACGTCTTTTGAATGGTACAAAATAATACTCTCTATCATAACTTCACGATGCGCGTGTGTTGGCAACGTGCATTACTTTTCGGCATTTCTCGGATACTAAAATGCCATAACTTTCGAATTAAAGGACTGAAATCAATTTCGAATTTTTACAGTAAGGCTTTATTACATGAGTGTCTAAAGAATGGTGTCAAGAAAATTACGTTTATCAAATTTCGCGCGTGGTCGTGAATGCGCGTGCCATTGTTAATTTCTGAATGTCTATATTGTATTACTACTCTATGAGATCTTTCCCCATTTGAATGAATGAGTTTGGAAATGTATATTTGAGATAGTGTATCGGATCTCTTTGTTAATTGGTGATGTCAAATCATTATCCCGCACACGCTCGCACGTGCGCTTGAAATCTGATTGGAATGATATCGTATGTGCATATCTCTCTCTTTAATGCAGGCTTTTTGGATGAAATTTGATCTAGGTAAATGCTACAAAACATTCTACAAGGGATATTATTATGTGGAAAAATGTGAGCGCATGCGTGTATATGCACGTGGCAAATTTTCATATACATATTTCGGGCTCTCTGTTCCATGTCTTTTAACTGAACGTTAGACAAGTGGTGTCTCATGTACAGATGGTATGGATAAACGCTCGCTATGCAATTAAAAAAAATGACCACACTGACTGATGGGGATGTATGGGACATCCGTAACGTCCCCGTCTACAATTAGTACTAGTTTCATTTTCATTATATCATTATAGTCATTTTCTTCATGATACCTCGATTTGTAAAAATTCATTTTTCAGCTTCTTAAAGAAGATTGCGTCTTAATTTCAGTCATAAAAATTACAATTGCAAATCATTCTTTTGAAAATTCAAAGCAGAAGCCGCCGACTCATCAAATGGAGCAACTTAACAATATGCCGCGGTTTTCTTTTATTTCTTTTTGTATTGTTTTTTGTTTGTTTATGGTTATTGTTATTTGGGGAGGGAGTTTGGTTGTTTTGGTTTTTTAAAATTATTTTTGGGGTTTTTTTTTTTTTTTTTTTTATTTTTTTTTATTTTAATTTTTTTTTGCATAAGGGGGGAAAAATTGATCTAATATAATTACATCTAGCATTTTATTCCGAATGGATTCAAAACTATCAAAACCTTTGACACCGAATGTACGCTAATTTCTAATGAGAGCGCTTTTTTCAGATATTATATATTAACCTAGCTTATGGGACACTTGAGAAAACTTCATGATTTATGTTAGCCTTTGTGCACCTTAGGGTTCATTGACTTGTCTCAGGTTCTCTAAGTGGTACTTGACATCCTTGTTTTGATCGGAATTAAATGACATCTGAGCATTAGTTCCCAAGTTTTATTTAATTGTCTACGATTTTTTTTGAAGAAATGCAATTTTCAGTGCACAGTCAATCTTCGAGGTCAAAATGACTTTTCGCTGATGAAACTATTGCGAAGTACGCTTGACCCTTTTCGGTTCCCCTAAGTGGTGTTTAGTTTAACTGTTTTGAGATATGTAAATTTTTCGGAGCAAAATAATTTTCAAAGGAGCAGGCCCACGAAGGTGGGAAATCCTGCCCAAAAAATTGTATAAAAATTAAGGTGAAATTTTAACAAATTTTTATTCTGCAAAAATAATAGCCCTGATATGATAGATTATAGGGTGATAAAAATTTTGGAGTTTTGCATTGGTGATCTAAGATTTTTAATGCACTAAACATCATGAAATATCATAAAATCCAAAAATTTGCTTAAAATCACCACATTTTTGTGAATAAAACGAAAATTCTTATAGAGGCACAGGCTTTGGACCAAGAGATGTTATCACAAAAATTCTAACCTTCCTGGCATCAATTTTAAACTGGACAAAAAAATAAGACATTGGAGTCCAAGGCTGTGCTCTATAACAAAGTTTCGTTTTATCAAAAAATGTGGGTGATTTTAAGCAAATTCTTACATTTTATGATAAATTCATGATGTTTGGGCATTAAATCTTAGATACATTAATGCAAAACTTCTAAAAAATTTATCAACCCTGTAAATCTTCATCATCAGTGGCTATTATTCTTGCAGAAAAAAAAATGTTGAAATTTCAGCTTTAATTTTTACCATTTATTTTGGGCAGATTC
The DNA here is from genome assembly GCA_903981925.1 of Ostrea lurida. Classification (NCBI taxonomy): domain Eukaryota; kingdom Metazoa; phylum Mollusca; class Bivalvia; order Ostreida; family Ostreidae; genus Ostrea; species Ostrea lurida. The sequence goes on from CAJDSM010085520.1 coordinate 12,813, forward strand.
CCCCTTCGTGGGCCTACTCCTTGTATCACCAGAACAAACTTAAAAAATCTTGGTAATTAGTTTATATAGTCAACACAGACAAACATTAAATTACCTTGTACAAAATCATGATACCTTAACCATAAATGATGTGGGCATTGTTTTGAAAATTGGTAAATTTTAAAATATGTCCAGTGAGTCAACATAAATCATTTCCAACTTCTCATCAGTAAATTCCCTGGCTAGGGTTTATACACATTCCTATAATAAATGAGAGAGAGAGAGAGCAGAGAAGAAGGAGAGAGAGGGAGAGAGAGAGAAAGAGAGAGAGAGAGAAGAGAGAGAGAGAGAGAGAGAAGAGAGGAGAGATGGAGAGAGAGAGAGACAGAGAAGAAGAAGACGTAGAAGAGAGAGAGAGAGAGATTTATTGAGGATTTTAAAACAAAAATATTTTAAATATTTCTTTTTTACTTTCATTTTATGTATTTTTTTTTTAAAAATCATTTTGGTATTCAGCTGCTAAATTGCTGAAATGTACAACGATCGTGCGTGTTTTAAAGGAAGTTAATTATATAAAAGAACACTGCTTGCGATATTAGGCGATCGGGGTATTGGAAAAAAGTAATCTGTAATTTAGTGTAATTAATTCCATATTTTCAAAGTAATTGGAAGTATTTGTAATTAAGGTTTTTTTTTCAATTACAATAACTGTAATTTAATTATTAAGTTGGAAAATAACATGTACATTCAATTCACTTTCAATTACTCTCCAATTAACATCTACTAAGACAACATCATATACACAATTTTAATCTTCATGAAGAATTGTTAAAAATCTTAATTTCCCTATCTACTATGTTCTCCTGTCATTTGTTTACAGTTTATATAATAATTCAATACTCCAAGAAATATTTTAGCATAAAATCGCTATTCAGTTGTTGGACTAAATATGAAATTATACCTTTCAGGAATATATAATCACATAGATATATACATCATAAATTGGTTCTTTTTTTTGGTGAAGAGACACTTAGTAATTTGCGGAATCAGCGCGATCATGTCTATTTCCTTGCTAAAAACCACACGCTTTGGGTCATCCTCGTTGCACATCCTGAATCATCGAAAGAATTTCAAGTGTTGCAGAAGATTCTACCTCTGGCCAGCAACAGGCTATAAATGACTTCAAGGGGCATGGACACGTTCTGAGCTAGTAAATGTTCAACTTTTAATTTCCATTTTTTAATGTTTAAGTCTCATTAGGCTATTCTATGGTCAGCAAATTTGAACGTATTTGTTGAGTTCCAAGAAGAGATACACGCACTTTACAAATCTATCACAAGTGTAAAACAAGGCCGGCCTTGTTTATGTTTACTAAGATTGCTTACAGAACACCATGTTAAGAACAACTTAGATGTGAAGAATCCTAAAGAACTGCTTTAACTGTGTTGTTCAGAATGAACTGTGTAATATTAACAGAACGTCATACT
>CAJDSM010085531.1:2439-16771 GCA_903981925.1 Ostrea lurida
CAGATATACCATCTCTTCTCAGATGGTGTGATGGGAATGTTCCAGAATGTTTGTAGTTGAAGGGAAATATCTCAACACCTGTATATGAGAAAAGTGATATGTTTTAATGATTCCCGTTCCTCGGGAGGAAGATAAATATAATTTACTTTGCAGAAGACATACATTAATTTACCAGAAATATAATTTGGAAACCTTTACCACACATGACAATGATACAAGAGAGGCCCACAGGCCTTCCTACGGTCACCTGAGTATCATAACCCATACGGGGAGTCTTTCATATTTGCATTTTAAGTCTACTAGGTGTGTTTCATTATCGTTATTCATCTTTTCAAATATGCATATGATTTCTATTCCAATACACAAGGCATTATCATTCAATCTCAAATGGTGTGTTAACCGTTCAAAAATTTTAAAGAAACATGCGCAACTTTTGTTAAATGCCCAGTGAATTTGACCCTTTTACCCCAAATTCAATAGGAAGATCATCCTTTCGACCCATGGGTAGTTTGTATTACATTGCATGATATGATGACTCGATGTGGAAAGTACAACGCTGAAAGCCCAGAAACCATATTGTTACTTGATGTCCAGTAGCACTGAGCCTTTGACCCCATATTTCATAAACAATATCTTCGTTTCAAGGGTAAATTCTATATGCATATTATAGTGATTCTACTGGAAAGGATAATGCTTTAGGAAACCCGGAAACCATATTGCTACTTTGTTTGTATTAGTGCTGTTTACCTTTGACCTTAAATTCGATTAAGGAACATCTTCATCCCATGGGATAGATCATTATGCTTGTATGGTATCTCTACGGTGGAAGACTAAACACTTTATTGCCTGGAAAACAATTTCTGTACAGATGAAAAATAGACATCCAGTTCCCAGTATCCCCCCTTCCCCAAAATTGGGGGGGGGGGTATAATTAAGATCAAGGCTCCAATGTTTTTCCAAATATTCATTTCATTTAAATTAATATGAATAGCATTACTGGAGATGTTTTCAAATGTTTACATATAAACACTATGTACCAAATTTGGCCCCACCCTGGGATCAGACACCACTACCCTGGGGATCACCAGATTTACTAATTTGGGAGAGGCCTTTCTGCTCCTACATCACTATAAATTAGTTTCTCTAGACATGTGTAGTTGTAAAGAAGATTTGTTTTGAAAATTGGTCACTCCCCCCAGGGGTGCAAAAGACCTTGAAATTTACAAATTATGTCCCCTTTGTCCCCAAGATGTATGGAGAAATTCTGATCATTTTGCGACACACTACTTCGTAAACAATATATACTTCGTCAATTCAAAAATGTGAAAATGCTACATATAACCGAACAGTGTGGAAAAACGGGGTTGCAATTTTGTAAGCCGCCAATCTTACGCAATGTCTGATCTTGAACTTTGGTATATTGGACTGAACATGCTAGGCCGTATTGGAATCACTGGGTGTAGGAGCTGGGGGGGGGGGGGGGGTTGGAAAGTACAAATAGTATGTTTTTGACCACCCCCCCCCTCCCTTTGTACAAGAAAAACTACATCCATGACACATACTTTTAGAAGTCCCCCCTTCATCTTTAATTTTCTTGTTCGCGCTATTCTATAAGTTGCCCCCCCCCAGTCACTTTAGCTGTTCCAATTAACTTTTTTGATTTTGCTTGTCGCATTACATATTAACTTAGAAGTTTGCCCTCCCCCTCCCCTCTTCAAAGACAGTCCTACGCGTATTGGAAAATTATCTACCTCTCACGTTGAAAAGATCAATGTCTGTATATGAATGAAACCTTCAAAACCGTCGCGGACTTTGATTGATCGGCAGTGGTAGATTTAGCGGGTTCGCACCTAAAATTATCATTAGTTTAGACTCTTTTTGAAAAATAAAACGACATGAATTATATTGTTGCTTTATTGGAGAATTTATATTTTATTTCGTATCTCGATCAATATACGCCGTTTCCGTCGTTGGTTTTTAAATTATGTTTCTTATATTGGACAATTTCTCCTAAAATACGCAAAATACGACGAAAGATCGCTTGTCTTGTAAACTTCAGGTTAGAACTATACATTGATGATTATAGATAAATAGATGTACGGTGAACAGTGAATAAATAGGGGATGTGCCGCACAACAATTCCGACCTTGTTTAATTTAGATAATATAGAATATATTAGATGTTTAATGATCTCTATATGACTATATTGTACATTGTATCAGTGGTCCTTGAAAACATGTCAAGAAAAAAGGTTAGATATTCACACTTAAGAGTAGTATGAAACGTTCGTCCAATATTCATAGCTAAGTGAACGCGTTTCGCTTGAAACACAGGATCTACTTTCGGTTTATAACGTTTTTAGTCAGATGGAAGAAATGGTTCAGGGAACCGCACCAAAAATTAGATTTTCTCGTTAATAACTTCGCCATCCAAACAATTGAACCCGACTTTTTACCAGTTTCCCTTCATATTTTGAATATGGTCGAGGTTCAATATTGGAGGCGGAATATAAAAGCGATAAGTCTATTACGAGGACCTAGTTTTTAACTTGGTTAATTAGTCAGTGGGCTAATTCCTAAGGGATATCCCAAGCTTTATTCAAAATAAACAATTGGAAGTATGTTTAGTTAATAAAATGCCAACCTCTATATGTCCAGATAATGCCAAGATAAACTAGAATTCGAAATTTATTAAAATTGTGATCAAAATGGTTGCCTTGCTTTTTCATTCCATACATCAAGAAGGGCAACTTCTATTAAGAATTTTAATTACAAGGTTTTTGGGAAAAAACAATTATTCATGTGTTCCTTTTGTAAACTTTTTATTTCAATTTTGGTTTGGAAATCATTTGATAACATATGATGCGTTTCCATTACATCATATTCCAGTGGTTTTTCCTGGTCTGATATAATAAAAAAAGAAGACTTTCTGATATTGGTTGTCATGTATTTTCCTCAAAAATAAAATAATAGTACCACTGAATAGAATTTTGTTTCATTGTCTTCATTCTACATATACATTTTGCCTTAACTTTTCAAATCAAATAGAGTGTAATGTAATTGGAGGGTTAGGACAAAAATGCATTTTTTCCGTTTTTTTTTAAAAAACAAATCTAACAAAAAATCCTAAAATAAACGTTGAAGGTGTTGTGTTTAGGCTGTTGCCATCTTTCATCAATTATGACTGAATTCATAGGCAAAAAATATGTCAAACGTTTACATTCCACCTTCAACCCCCCACCCCCCCTTCTTGCGTATATTCAGAACTGTATTTATATGTTAATTATTTCTACTTTGCATGCACTCGCCTTTATATAATCAATATATTATAGATTAAACGTTCTGTATATGACTATTAGTTAATGTGTCAGTGGCCTTGTTTTTCAAATCAGAGAAAAAAATGTTAGGCATCATACTACTCCCATCCCCTCTTGCAGATTTCTTGTATTTATTTGATGTCAAGACCAGATAATCGATATTTTCAATTCATGTCACCTTGTAATTAATCTCAGCATGATTGTAGAACTATATCTTCTTGGAAGATCTCCTATTTTAAAGACTATTCTAAACAATTTCTTGTAGGAAGTTTGAAATTGTCATTAAGGGGGTTATACTTGCTAAAATTGATATTTTGAAAAACCTTTACATTGGGCAAATTATGTAAAAAACAAATTGTGTGTGACCCTAAGATACAACTCTAAAATAATTCCTTTCAAAAAATGAGTATGTAAACAGCTAATTTTCTTTTTTAAATTCGTTTATCGAACATATTTTCAGTTTTTCTTCCCAAGATCAAAGTAACATTATTCAGAAAAATACATTCTCGGTTAAATATCTGCAATTTTTTAATTTTTAAAAAAGCCAAAAAGATTACATTGCATTATTCATTATTATTTAAGTATGTGTGTTGGTGACTCTGCATAAAAAAAATATGAGATCATACTTAGGTAGTGACTAAATTATTGGATTTTTGAAAAAAAGGTGTGGTACACCATTATTCGAATTGGTGTGTTAAAATGCACGTAAGTTAGTCATTACATGGATCTTTTTGATTAGTTATAATAAGTTGTTTTAGCTATTAAAGAGAAGAAAATACATTATAGAGGTAAACAGAACTCTTTTTAAAAGTAATGGAACTACCTTAAAATTGACACCACCCATATATTTTTGCATTTTCTGATTACTCTCCCTTTGATGGGAGCCTGCGTCCTTCTTTTGAACAAAACTTGATTCCCCTTTACCCAGGGATAATTTCTGCAGTTAAGTTTGGTGAATATTGGCCAGCGGTTCTTGAGAAGAAGTCGAATGTGAAAAGTATAACAGACGACCGAGACAAAAGGCGATCAGAATAGCTCACTTTGAGCCCTTCGGCCAGGTGAGCTAAAAAAGTATCGAGACTTTTAGTGACGTTGAAGGTGCTGTATTAACGTCATAAAGGGTAACCATGTTATAAATCTTGTTTTTTACGAAAGGTTGAGTAAAAGGTAAACACATACCATTGAATAAAAACGAAATGAGAATGTGACTTTTGATTATGCTATGTGGTGTTGGTATATATTTTTATAGACACACAACAGCTCATTTGGGCGCAAATATGCTCATTATAATGACAATTTATCGCTTTTAGGCTTTTCTCGATGTTTTGACAAATCTTATCTTTTTAAGGAAATAATAGGAAGTTTTGGATATTCTTGATGCTCAGATTCTTGTAAGAAGTCTTACGTTAGCTCAAAACAGTAAAGCCATGTCTCATTCACAGTAACTAAATTATGTAAGTCTTTTTGGTATGATTATCCTTTTTGTTCATACGCTAAGCAAATTATCTTTCCTAAGCTTTCGATATTTTCAAAAATTACCATGAAACGTGCTAATGTTTGTCACCGAGTCAGTTACCTTCAAGGCTCAAGGTATACCTATGCGCCTCTTCTGTAAGATTTGGAGATTTGTACGATGTAAAATTGGTTGTAAATTTTTAAGGACAGCCTTGGCGAGCAGCATCATTGAGGTATGGTGACTTAACCTTTTTACATTTAGCAATACACCTACATAACGACCAACCTATGAGACATTTGATGCATTCCCATGATTCAGAATACCTCACGATTGAATATCTACGGTTTAAAAGTCAAGTAAGGAAATTTATTTTATAATAGGCCATAATTTAAATAAAGTTTTGCTCTTTTTATAGCTATTTTGAGTATGAGATAATGATAAGCATAAAGCGATGACCTGGCTAGCTAAGTCAAAGGAAATTTGGAACATTTTGAAATTTTCTTCTACAACGGTTCCAGTTGATCAATATAAATTGGCGAAGTAAGGCAATGTGATTAAATAGGTTTCATTTGTGGATCTGAATATTTACGCAATTTCACCACGAATATGGTTGACAATTTAACAGTATTGGGAACACGCATGACATACAATATCGAATTGAACAGAATGAAAACAAAGAGTCATATTAAAAGTGAAAAATCACCATTTTTGAATCTCTTTTCTGACTGATTTAAAAATTGGCAAAGGTAGAAGGCAATTAAAAACAGTCATTGAAAAAATATATTTAATGATAAATGATCAGCAGATATAGATCAGGCTGTGATTCAGGGCTATTCAATACTTTTTAAATGCGAGGTCAACTACTAACAAAAAGTTCATGTTATATCGAATCTCGTTTAAATTCATCATTTCGCAAATTCTACGATCGATAATGACATTGTTTTCGATTTTACAATCTATTCATAAGTCCGTATGTTTACTGAATTGTTATCATACTTTGTTATACTGCCATTTTCCTACTACGGGTAATCCCGTGTATAGACTAAGGGCTCACGTGGGTGAGACCGGTAGCAGAGGATGCTTACTCACTCCATTGGCACCTGATCCTACCTTCGCTATTAATTTGTCGAGAGGTCCGTGATTGCCCTATACTCGATTTGTATATGTTGTTTTGGATTATGATATTAGATTTGGCACGATGTTAACTTTCGCCAATTTCTATAACATAATACGCCAGCACACCTAATCCAGAAACCTTTTCAGTGCAAGCTACCGTTACAGCGCTAAACACTAACGCTGACAATATTTCTCACTGTCTATAGCCAGGTAACCCTCTGCATTCGAGTGGAGTGAGGGAAAATTCATGTAAAGACACAGTGGTCGGTCCTTCGCGACCAGGATTCGAACTCACAACATCCTGGTCGAGAGTCGCGATGACCTCCCAATGTAACCACCAGCCATCGACGCCAATTAATTTACGAAAGACAAAGGAATTGCCCCAATTACACACTTAGCATTTTGCGATCTCTGTGACGAAAGAAAAGCACCTCTACCTTCATAGATAAAAAGAGCCGTACACCTGTGGATGTTGTACATCTTCCCAAGATAAAACGTCAAGAGTAAATATTCGTTCCATTTTAGGTAAGGTTTGAAATCAATACAGTCGGGTTGTGTAGCGTCTCCATTCCACCAGTACGTAGGACGGCAAGTAACCTGCAAACCTCCATGGTAGTAATTACAGAGTCGTCTGTTTCTGTAGAGCCACGTTATCAGTAACTTGAAAAAGATACACGTATTTCAAATAAAATGTAACTTTATAGTCTGCTTCATGCCAAAAATAGAATTATGAAAATAAAGTGCATATTGATTTTAAGATGGCTAACCCCACATAATGTATTTCTTACGAGAATGATTTGATAAGAATATATCATTGACTTATGCTACAGTTGCATGAGTATCACACTTTCGTGGACGTAATATTCCCATATATACTTGGCTAAGTACATGTATTCAGGCTCAATCCAAGTGGAGTTCAAACGCCGATTTGCCGCGCCTCTTACTTTCACATTTCCAATGGACGTGTTGAACAATCTACATAAAGCAATTACTATATGACGAAAATAATTGAACCCACATGTAATAATACCCAGCTACAGCTTGGTCCACTTGTAACCCTCTTTGCAGATATACAGTCCCCGTTGTTTACGCACATTCTACACAGTTGTCGTTTCTTGATACACGTATGACAGTTCCCTTTCCAAAAGTGGTTCAACTCTCACAACCTAAAACAGCGAAAAGTTCAATGATTAGCCAAAAATGTGTCCTATTTTAGAACATGATTTTATACCAAGGACAGAATCCAAAGTGTACGCATCAACTTCATTTCGTAGTATAGTAATATCAATCAAGACTTATAATTTAGTTTAGTAATTATCAATTTTAGACAATTGAAAATTTCGAGATTATAAACAGTTTGATGTCTTCTAGATACTTATGATACAGCTGTTGATTGTTAAATGCATATATTGGATGTTCAATGTTTAATACGATACATTACTTTGCAAACGTTTAAATGTAAATTAATGAACACCTGACAGTGTTATACTACCATAAATAAAAATTAATTTTTAAAAAATAATACACAACACAGCAAAACTCGTGTAGGAATAATTACCGAAGAACAAGAGGCCCATGGGCACATCGCTCACTAAGCACTGCTTCACTAAAGATAGACAGTAGGCAACTTAATTCTCCTATTGTGGCCCCATCCATCCTCCGGAGAGAGGGGGGGGGGTATATTAAAACAAACATAATCTACTTCTAATGTCACGAAGCTTTCAGGTAAATATCCACTCTTAGTATATACATCTTTTCAAATTTTCAATTCCTGCTTTTTCCTTTTTGAGTAGCGGCTTAATATCACAACGATATAGGCCCGGAAACTTTTCGGCACGCAAGCTGACGTCTAATCTGTACAAAGGTGGAACAATTGATTGTGGAACGATCATACTTTAGCAGCACCGTTTCTTGACGTTACGGTTAAAATGTCAACAAATTTTAACTTTCAAATTTATTTCGTGTTTTTTTATATTATCGTAGTCGTATAAACCAAGTTGTTTAAAATAAAATTTATTGTTGTTTCTAATGAAATTGAAAAGTTATTATAAATAAAAGGTTTATAGACTTTGTATTTATAAAGGTTATAGACTTTGATGGGAAACTATGGACGACGCGAGATTTTTGGCCGCGTACACGGACCGAGCTTGCGAAGGTCCATCTTCGCGACAAAACGAGGTCGTCATATTTCCCATTACAAAAAGTTTAACCCTTTTTTTATATACTTCAACTTCATTTAGAAGAAACTAACGATAATTTTCTATTTTTAACACTTTTTTTCGATACGTTTAAACCACAGACCATAAGAGCTTTGAAAAACACGAACAATTTGAAACTAAACGACGACAGACCCAATTCGGGAAATTTCCGTGCTTCTGACGCATAAACCGCAGCATAATGCAACTATATCATAGGCATAAACAAAAAATCTTCACTCTTGTAAGTATTGAAAGTCTACGGCAACATATTAGATTATAATTTATCATGAAATACTATTTAAGTGGTGAAGTGAACATGTCACTGAGATTCTTTGTAATTTGACTCAACAATGCCGATTTGGGCGCGGGATCAAATGTCATGTTGTTGTGAATAGTTGAAACTTTATCCCTAGAGTTAGCATAGACAGAGAAAATGTGTCACAACGAAAGAAGGCACCACCGAAATTATTGGCAAAAAAGTCGGGTTTATCTCATTTCTTTTTTATACAGAGAATACACTGCAGAATATAATAATGCATGTTTATTTTAAATTAACTTTTAGTTATTTCGTGTCCGATAAACAAAGTACCAATTACTACTTACAGTGTACACTTTTGTACATTGCCATTTACATTCAATACCATTAGTACGAAATGTTTAGGGAAATAATACATGTAAAAAAAAAAATCATTTATTTTTCTTTTAATGGTTTTTCTTACAGAAACTGATATTAAAGGACACATGACCACAAAAATTAATTTTGTCTTCGATTCCCTGTCGAAATGTTAGTGTTTTCATGGAAATATATGTTTTCAAGTGAAATTTATAGACATAGATGAACGAATGTTTGAAATTTTAAAAACTAATTTTAACACTTACATAAACAACTTTTTTTTTCCCTTTCAACAACACTTTCATAATGGTATATATTCTATAAATCTGACTATATAAAAAGTGAATATTTATGGAAATTATTAGTATAGAACTCTTTATTGACATTCATTTAGCGTGATTTTCGGTATGTACTATTGATTTTGGCCAAGAGATTATTCCCCCAAATGAGATTATTCCACCTTGATGGCTAATTTTCTATTTTGATCATGGTCCATATTGTGATTTCATAGAAACATAAAATTTCATAGGCGTTAACCAGTGTCAATTTTTACACCCATTTGTACAATGGATACCTTAACCCTTGACCCTATCTAAACACCATGCGACAAAACTGCCTACCCCTAGATGGCTTGGTAAGTTAACTGAGGACTCGCCTCTACTTGAGATTCCAACCGATGCCACCATAACATATTGCGACCAACGGCCTAATCCCCCTATCATTACCCACTTCCAATCCAATGAGGACATATTCACCTAGCTCCGACAAACAACACTTGGTCATCTTCGCCAAACTAATAAGGATCCCACATTGGCATGGCTGCTGCCATGTTAAACACGTGCTTCTCGCCGAGAATCACATTCTGCCACTGTACCCTGCTCCGCAGCGGCCAATATAGTGTTATTTACTACTCGGCGGGCTGCCCGGGTAACTCGACGGCTCGCCCGATACTCAACTTAATAGGACGCCACGTGTTTACATCAATATACAAAAAACACGCATGCACTCGCTGACAGTCAACTCAGCAGGGCTAGACCGTTACGTCATACATCCGTTAGAACAAAAAACACACCGAGGTGCGGATTTCTAATATCTTCCAAATCCACCAACAACTATAATAATATAATCATATGTAAAACAGGATCCCCTATTGGTGGCCAATCGTCACCCGGGGGTCTGATTGAACAAACTTGAATCTCCATTATATCAAAAAAGCTGTCATATGAATTTCGAGGCTTTCTGGCCCCAGTGGTTTCTTGATAAGATTTATTAAATGACACCACCTATTTTTGCATTTTTCGTGATTATCTCCCCTTGAATGGGGGTCTGTCCTTCATTTGAACAAACTTGAAATCCCTTTCACCAAAGAGATGATTGTCCTTAGTTTGATGAATTTGCCCAGCGGTTTTTGAGAAAGTCGAAAATAGTGAACAGTTACAGACAGAACGGACGACGGAAAAAAGGAGATCCGAAAGCTCAACTTGTTCACGTGAGCAAAAGGCAGACAACTTTTAAAACTTATAATTGGATCCTCGTCCATAACTTATCGCATTATTGTAAAAACACTCTACACATATTTCATTATCTCGCGCGAAATCAAATTGTGAAGCTTTTTCCAACTTATTGTTCAATAAATCAACATCGTTGTCGAATATTTTAAAGTATATATTGCCTTTGATTAATGAACCAAAAAGTATTGTTTTAAACTGGAGTAAAGATCTAAACAAAACTAAGATGTACCTTTTTAACTCACCATTATATTCTATCTCGCACACGCTCCAAGTTCACAAATTGCCTGTTCCAGGAATAAACCTGGATATATCTTTTCAGTCCTCTGAACATCAAACTCTATTTTTTGTGGAATATCATGTAACGTGTGTCTGTAGACGGACAAAAGGCCATTCGTGTTGTGCGTACTATTCGTAGTAAAATTGTAACGATATTGCTCCCAGAAGAATTCCCTATGATAGACGTGTAAATTACGCATTAAACTTCTAGAAGCCATGTGTGGGGTTTCTACCATAATCTAGTATGTAATCTTTAATTTTGATGCACCAGATGCGCATTTCGACTTGTTTTCGATATGTGTATCTGTGGTAAATTTATTAGCCAGGATTCGGGGTGATGGTCGGTCACAATTTGAGATTAATTTTATTTATGGTTTGTATATTTGGTTGTTCTAATAGTTTTGGCCGTATATCGTTATATGGTTACAGTTGTCCAGACCGGTTTGTGAGTGCCTTACGTTTTACTTTAAAGATATTGCTGGATATATGCATGATTCAATAGTCATGTTGGTTATTGAACTTGTAGACAAGTAAGGAGTATTGAAATATGAATAAAGTGTTTGACATTTTGAAAATTTAGATATACTCAAAAAGTTTGGATAGCCTTTGCTTGTACACCATGGCATCCTATACTGATCTACAATACCATATAAAAATGTATTCTCTTTGGCCACAATACATTGGGATTTCAGCAGACTCAAGTAAATTCTTTATACTATCAAAACAAAGTAAACAAAGATTCTGAGAGTATTCATACCAATACGCCAATCCCCTACGATTTCCCAATTATTGACCGCAACAAATATTTCTAATTTTATTCATTGGTAGGTTTATCATATATTTCATGGTAAAGTGGAAATATTTGGGTGAGCCAGGATAGGACCAAGCGCATATAACTTCGTGAAAAAAATAATAGACTAAAACAAATTCGATCTTGATTCTGTTACCTGATTGATGTTTTACCATCCCACTCGAGATTATTTCACTTATACCGGCAGGACGTCACCAATGCCGGTGAAGGGAATGAAAATTTAGGCTTATGCTCGGCACTCAGGGCCTTTTGAGGCAGCAAGGGATCTTTTATCGTAGCTACACCTGCTGTGACACGGGGTCTCGGTTTTTCCGGTCTCACCCGAAGGACCACCCATTTATCGTCTCTTTACGACAGGCAAAGGGGATGCTGGGAAAACCTATTCTAACGCGGACCCCCACGTGTTCGTTGGAAACTTGACACTATGAAATGTTTAGTCCACGGGCCATAAACTCAGTGAAATATGGATGGATCAAACCAAACTCGAACTTGATCTGTTACTTAGGTATGGCAAAGGCCAATGTCCAAACATAAAAGGGAATTAGCTGAAAGCAGTGAGAAAAAGTACGGAAAACAATGGGGACAGACAGGAAACAAAGTATAGTACCCCTCCGGTTTCAACCAGTAGGGGACTAAACAACCCATTCTGAGAGCATGCACAAAACATAGTCCCCTTTTTTAACCCCGGTACACATTATTGGGACCCGCCAACAACATATAATTTCATGATGTAGGCATATCATATACCTGTGCTTTATGGTAAAGGGGAATATTGGTGAGACCAGGATAGACAAAGGCTAATAACTAAGTGAAAATGAATGGATCAAATCCAAAATTGATCTTCCTCTGTAACTTGTATGGCCAAAGGAATTGTGCAAATATCAATTGTTGCACCGTAATTGATGATTTAATGCCGACTATTATACCTCTTAACATATATACGAAAAGATTTGTGATAATAACATTAATAACAGAAGTTGTTTAAGTTTTCCAAATCGATCTAACCGGATTCCCCGGTTGTGCCCCCTTATTGGCGACTTATTCTTTATATTCATATGAAGCAGAATTGTACGAAACTTTACGGATAAAAACAAAAAAACTTGCCGTTCCCTTCAACCTTACATATAGTATTAGATTGATGTGTTATCGAATTAAACAATCATTAATTTTCACAATTATGATCCATTATGATTATATCCGAAGACAAGAACATTGATCATAAAGGACACCACAGGAATCTGACATTCTAGCTCATATTGGAATATTACTTACATTTGACTCTAATGGCAGCTTCGACAACTACATATATGATAAGCGTTGGATGACCTTTACTTTGCATCGTCAAAATTTCCTTTTCATGTAGTAATATAACCACTATCCCTGCTTATGGTGTGTATAATCATCCCAGTTGATTCGATTACGCAGAGACATGCTAGGGTATGCGGACTTTTAAAGCGAGGCCAGACTACTAACAAAAACGTTAATGCTGCAGGGTTTATAACGAAATTCTCGTATTACAGTCATAATTCTTCGGCAAATTCTACGGTCGCTATAATGACTTGTTTGCGATTACAAATTAATCACTAAGTCATTATGTTGTCTGATACAAAAAAGGCGAAGTTAACATTGTGTCAAACTAATCATAATCCAAAAAACATATTACAAAATCCGAGTGTAGGGCAACACGGACCTTCCGACAAAAGCGGAAGGTAGGATCAGGTGCCATGGAGGAGCTAAGCATCCTCTGCTGACCGGTCACACCCCGCCGTGAGCCCTTAGTCACGAAATAAAGTAAACGGATACCCGAGTCAGAATCATAGTAGGAAAATGACAGTCTAGCAAAGGGTATGAAAACAAATCAGTCAACATTGGACTTAGTGATAATTATGTTTTCATACCCTTTGTTAGACTGTCATTTCCTACTAGATTTGAGCTACGGCGTAATTCCCTTTACTTTATTTTCGGAACTAAGGGCCACGGCGGGTGTGACCCGGTCAGCAGGAGGATGCTTACTCCTCCATTCGGCCACCCGTTCCTACCTTCGCTTTTGTCGGAGGTCCGTTGTTGCCCCTACACTCGATTTGTATATGTTTTTTTGGATTCATGATGACGGTTTGGACCAATTGTTAACTTCGCCTTTTTGTATTCAGGAAATCCGATACTTAAAGCCATTTTGATAAACAAACGGTCCCTGAATGTTTATAATCTATTTATAGCATCATAAAGGCTTATACCATATTGGTCACCTTGTAAAGACAATCGATTTAAGTATCGTAGTGTACCCGTGAGATTCCGGATTGGAATGATCCTCAGCATCCTTGCGGTGTCGTAAAGAGGACGAATGGGGCGGTCGATCGGATGAGACCAGAAAAAAACGAAGGCCCCGTGTCACAGCAGGTGTGGTACGAAAAAGATCCACCCCCCCTGCTTCAAAAGACCCTACAAAGGCCCTGAGTGCCAAGCATAGGCCCAAATTTTGTCGCTCTTAACCGGCATTGGTCACGTCTCCATATGAGTGAAATATTCTCGGTGGGACGTAAAACAATAAATAATCAATCAGTCCACCAAAAACATATATACAAAATCAAGTGTAGGGCAACACGGACCCCCGAATGATGAAGGATGATTTAGGAAGTTTTGCAGATAACAAACGACAGCATGGCTGTTTTCACTTGTTGCATTTTTGTTTGTTTTACACTATTTTATATGAATTTCTATGGAACGGTTTGATAAGGACGAGATGATTGTAGTAGAATCGGAAAAAATATTGACCTACCTTTAAATGTAAGTACTGTCGATTTTATGTTGGAAATCGTTCCAAGATCGACACTGATAGAAAAGGGACTTCCATTGATGATCTCACAAGTGGTTATGTTGTCTCCATCCGTTAGGATCCCAGTGTTAATGTGTGTAAGGCTTGGGTTGTAAAGGTAGCCTGTAACGTTCCTCCCGAAAGCTAGGTTGTCTTTAGTAATATAATTAAATTTAAATACATTCTAAAATATTGTTTAAAATACGACATTCAAATAATAATC
>CAJDSM010085562.1:7063-17573 GCA_903981925.1 Ostrea lurida
AGTGTATCAAAGCACTGAATTCTGACCCTTCTCATTTACAAATATATTTTTTTAAAAGAATTTTTATTTCAAATATCTAGGCAAAAATCTGCCTGCAAAAATTATGATCACATCAAATATTCTTTTCTAAAAATTTTTGCAAAGATTTATACAAATCTTCATACTAGTGTACAATGACAAAGAGAACAATCACGACAGGAAAACGGAGACTTACTGTCAATTTCGTCAGCGAACAACTCTCCGTAGATCATCCAGTAAGGGTAAAAGAACATGTTTCTAACCAGGAACCACGAGGGCTCCTCATCCTGGAAGTGTACTGCTTGACGGATGATTCCGAAACTCATCACAACCAAAAGCATTATAATCAGGAAATAGGACATGTCTCTCAGCTGTAAGAAAAATCCTAACGTATACTGACCCTTACAAAAAAAAATGTTAACCAATACAACGCTCTGTATTGCAAACTCAGCAGTTTCAGCAAATACATGATGTGGTACCTTAATAAGGATGAATTAGCAGAACTGTTATCAAACTCACTGTATTGTATTACATTTGTAGTCGCTAGATCACATTACATATAACAAATTATAGCTTTTCAAAAGAAATTTTCACAAGTTTACAAGACAGTTTGACTGTCTAATATTATTAATCAATTAAATTCAAAGCATTTTGTTCCCACACTCCAAGGAAAAGAATTATATGGGAGCTAGGAGAATATTGAATATGAAGCCTTCAGCAGTCAAACATTTGCAAAGGAAAGGGCCAAATGAAAGTTTCTGTCGCAGGGTAAATGAACAGACGAAATTTAATAACACGCTTAAAATGAATTTCACTTCAGCTTAGTGTTGTCTGTCAAGGCCACATTCATACAAGCCTCCAGAATCCAGTTTTGGTCAATATAAAAGTGATAAGATCTTTCACAGACTAGGGCCATGCTACATCCTTTGGTCATAAACTATCAGTGTCTAATGTTTCTTTGTTAAAAATTTACAATCCAGAATCAAACTTTTTAACCTTTGCTCCAAATGACCTTGAACTTCAACAAATGACCTTGAATTTCAACAAATGGTCAATTGTTCAATGCAAATCAAATGCAAATGCAAAATTGACAAGTTTTTCCCCCAGACAAGTTAATGTTTATGTATGGACAAAGAGTAAAGTAACTGTGCCTCTGTTGCTGAAATTGGTGAGGTTTTTATACTAATTTTGTGACGTATGGACCGACAGTTACGTGATTGATCCCCACTTTGCTATTCCTACACACGACTAAACCAGAATTCTCTCTGCTTCCTTCTGAACAAAGTGAATGCTCACCAGCTTTCCGATGATTTTGACGTACGGCCCTAAGTACTGGTTGACTGACAAAATCTCCAGTATTCGGATGTAGAAGAACACAATATTCAAGGTGTAGATGATTCTAGCTGCTCTTCTTGTTTCGTCAAACATCCGCATACCGACTGCTGTAGAAAACATCAGAATGGCCACCATGTCCCAGATGTTCCAATACTGAATGAAGAACACCCGCAACTTCAGGCTCAGTTTTACCGGTTCCGACGCCACCACCTGAAAAAATTATACACTAGGTCATTCAAAAAATTAACACCATCTTAATACTGTATAGGGAGAAATATTTTCATGGGTTTTATTTTCGCTATATTCGCAACTATAATAACGATCGCGAAAATAAAACCATTACGAAGTGCTGTTCAGTGTATTTGGAGGTATGATTCCAATTCTATATCTTTACTATCCGCAAAATTTAAACCATCATGAAATATCGAAAGATAAAAATCACAAAATTAAAGCCCTTTACAATAACAAAATCAATTCACAAAATCAAAAACATTAAAACCATATTCTAATTAAGCTTTCTCCTTACACTTTCAATCAGCTTGATAAATTGCATGGAAATCAATATTGTATATCGTGACAGAACAAATCTCCTCAATATTGTTCTAAACCATTCAGATTTATGGCTGAGACACATCAATAAGACTTTTATTCTACTTTACTACAATGCATCATTTTGTCATTGGCCACAAAATACAATTTAGTAACTGCAATAGACCAAAATGTGAGGTGAAAATCTGAACAGAAATGAGATGGTTTCTAACTTTAACCCTGGTTCTTCAAACAGCTTACTGCTATCACAGTGCGTTGAAATAAGTTAAGCCCGGTTCACAATAAAGTCCCTATAACAGTTGATGCAGGCATTGACAATGCCCTTTCACTACAGACAACAGGTCACCCGTGGATGTGAGTTCATTTGATGGACAATATAAAATGTTGGATGTAGCAATCATCTCCAGGAGAATTAGCGATATCATTAAACATATCGCAAAGAAATTATTGGCGAATGAGATGGAGAATGAAATTCAGATATTTTGGATGAAAATGTTACCTGCAATCAAGCTTGAAATCGTATTTGTAAACAAACAAGATGTGTTTGTGAAATACTGATGCCCCCGGATTCCACATGCCAGTGAAAGGGGTTTGCCAAAAGGATTACGCGTGTGAAATATGAAAAGTCTATCACTTACCAATCAAAAGTTATGGCCAATGTTTAAGTTTTTAAAAAGTAGGTCACACTCAAAGGTCAAGAGGTCAAAAGTTTTGGTACCAGTAGAAAGGGCTTGTCATAAGGAACACACATGTGAAATATGAAAGCCATATCACTTACTATTCAAAAGTTTTGGCCAATGTTCTTCCTGCAGACAAACAGGCAGACAGACAAATGGACAGACCAAAAACTATATGCCCCCGAATCAAAGATTCAGGGTGATTAAAAAAAAACAAGCATATGTACAGAAGCCACCTAAAGTTGATGATGAAATATTTGTAGATGCAAGAAATTGAAATACTGATTTTTGATCAGCTCAATATGAAATAAAGGTAAACAAAACACAATATCTTTCTGACCGGTAAATAAAATTCTTAAGTGTATAGTACACTCAATCTATTATTCAAATGTTGTATATTTTGTAAACATTATTTTGCTCTTGGTCATGGTCAAGCTTTAGATATGGTCGACATTACCGATTTTGCTTTAATATATATTGAAAGAAAAAGATTCGTCCACTTTCAATATCAAGGGTAAGCTGTATATACATGTACTTCAACATTTTTTCCTCCAATAACTTAGTAATATTAACTGATTAAAATACCAATGTGCCCGATTCACCAGAAACCTACTGTATAATCACAATCCCACTCAGACAGACAGACAGACAGAACAGACAGACAGACGGACAGACAGACAAAGCTGATTTCAATCAATGATAGCATGCAGTCAACTTGACAAATTTTCTACATCGCAGTCAGTGCAAAATTTAATGACTAATATCTGCGAGTTTTACAAACTAGTTAATCGTTTTCCTTTTGCTACCATATAATCATAAGCTGTGGCTTTTTCTTCTATTTCATAAATATCTATGTACTATAAAATAATTAATTTTATAGCATGCAGGATACCATCTTGGAAACAATTAATGTACCCGGTACATCATTTATCAATGGAATAATTGGATTAACAGCCAAACATTCCTTCTATTCAGCTGTGAGCTTCCTTTACAACCAAACAAATCCCCACCCTATGATTCCATTACTGCGTTCAATGAGAGATAGAAAAATTGATATTGACGATGTAGTAACTATGAACTAAAACTTCCGAACTAAGATAAACTCAATCACACCGAGATAACCCAAAGAATAAAATCTTCATTATGACATCATAGACATCTTCACGCAGAAAAAAAAGCTCTTCAGCCTAATAGTAGCATATTGGTAATGTATGGATTACTTGTCTAGCCTTTTAAGAGAGACTGTTTCAAAACATTGCACCTCATCATGTTGGACAATGGTACATCAGTTTAAACACACATGGTAATTTCTTGTGTAAATAATAACCTTTTAGAGTCCATCAACCGATCGGAATCTCCACACCCCCTACGCTTGATTTGGTCATCACAAAACTTTCACACAAACAAATGATACTTGTAACACACTATGAAAATCATAGGTCAATATCGGCCTCTTTGCACCTTATTTTATTATCATTACTTTTTTTTTTTCTTCCATGTTTCCTCGTACCTTTAAAAACAATTAATGAAATAACTATATTGAAATTGGAGATGACTTCGCAATTGATCCTACGTATGTTACAAAAAGGCAATATTTTCCTGTGGTTATTCATCATCCCAATCCCTACATGACTTGCGAATAATAGAACAGTTTGCAGATCACTGTCTGAGAAAACAAAACAAGTTAGAGGCTCCCAAAGAGCCTGAGTCATCCATCTCAATTATATTCTATTTCCCCCATAGTAAGTAAAGTTTGCAACTTTGTAGCTGTCATAGACAAACCAAAGAATATAATCACAACTGACAAAGTCCCAACTGATGAAAATCCCAACCAAAGTCCCCACTGAAGAAAATGCGATCAAAGTCCCAACTGATGAAAATCCCAACTAACAAAATCCCACCAAAATCCCAACTGACAAAGTCCCAGCTGATGAAAATTCCAACCAGTCCCAACTGATGAAAATCCCACCCCGACAAAGTCCCAACTGATACGAAAAATCCCACCTGACAAAGTCCCAACTGATGAAATCTCCACCAGCCTGACATAACCCCTGTCCCAACTGATGAAAATCCACTCACACCTGACAAATCCAAACAGTCCCAACTGATGAAAATCCCACCTGACAAAGTCCCAACTGATGAAATCCACCTGACAAAGTCCCACACTCAGATGAAAATCCCACCTGACAAAGTCCCAACTGATGAAAATCCCACCTGAACAAAGTTCCAACTGATGAAAAATCCCAACTGTTAAAGTCCCAATTGATGAAACCCCACCAAAGTCCCAACTGACAAAGTCCCCACTGATGAAATCCCAACTGTCAAAGTTCCAATGATGAAATCCCAATTGAAAAAGCCCCACTGATGAAATCTCAAACAAAATTCTAAGTGAAAATCCCAACCAGGCCAAGTTCCAACTGCTGAAAATCCCAACCAGACAAAGTCCCAACTGATGAAAATCCCCACCAAACACAACAATCCAGATCATTACAATTTTGTTTTTGTAAAAAGACAACAATTGTAATAGAATTTTGCAACTCTGTTAACGCACAAGTCTGCACAAGGATAACATTCATATTAAAAATATATATATTTTTTAACCCAACTTTCTTATCATTTCCCTATAACCATCTTCCCTTATTTAACATAGCCCTTAAGAGAACAATCTTGAATCCCCTGTATCCATGAAAAATTCATATCCATTTTAGTGAAATTTGATTCAAAAGAAGAAATTCAAAAATGTGAAAACACAGACATCGATCACTACAGCTGCACATGTTTCTTTTCTTTCTGTTACCAAGTTACGGCCATATGACCTTAACACAGGATCATGAGAAACTTTGATAACTTTAACCTAAACTAGCTCTACAGAGGTCTAATAAATTGGTTGCTTTATTGGTTCTATAAGATTTTCTGTTCTTAGTAATAGCGGCAGTCTTAGTCTGCACAATAGAATGTTCATATATTCTAGCTGATTAAGGTTCAATCAAATTTTGGACACATATTGTAAATTGACTACAAAACCTCCTATATAAATCAAGTTCTGCGGGCGATGAATGTTACATGGTTAACTTCCTGCTTACAATATACCATATATTAAGTGGAATTTTTAGAGAGATACAAATTTACAGATTTTCCAAATAAGAGGTACTTAGAAAGAGCTAATTTAATTCCAGGAACGATAACTATTGCCTACGACACGAAATACATTGTTAGCGATATTCAATTCTAGTCATCTCCACACCCTCACTAATCTGGTATCATTATGTCATCATACAAAATCTACAATAATTGTAACATTGCAATTTTACATGGCTTGATAGACATTTTATACATGTGCAATTATATGTATGCAACAATCTGCATGGATAACACACAAAGCCCCATTTCCAACGAGGTTTTGAAAAAGTGAGTAGCAATGTCCACAAAATGATAATCAATCATAATCAACTTAGTAATTCTCCAATTCAATTTTGGTCCAAAATTAGAGAAATCAAATGTTATATTCACCTCAAAAGCACAAAAAGCAGGTGAATATTATTAAATTTTGGCTGTTTTTGAGGGTAATATGATGATTTAGACACCCGAGAAGTACAATATTCACTGAGCCTGAAGGGCGAGGTGAATATTTTACTTCAAAGGTGTCAAAATCATCTTATTGACCGATAAAGCAGCAATAATTGTTTTATTATATGATTTTTAAAAAAAATTCAACATTGTTCTTTGCTTTAATTGTATGGGGGTGAATCGATCGATCGCGGCAAGTTGGCCCGAGATCCAAAAAGTTAATAAATCCTATTATTCACCTGGAGGGTCACATGGAGGTGGAATTGAGGAATTATTGACTTCTACTTTGTTGGATCTCAGCCAATCAGAAAGCTTGGAAGTATTCAATCATATAATAATTTGTTTTATTTTTTTCTAGTTTATTATTACATCTCAGTCAATCAGGAAGCTTAGAATTCTTTAATCATAAAATAAAAGCTAATATGGACCTTAAAACCAGTTGAGCTTATCAAAACAAAATACAAAAGAAAACAATACATTGCACCATGTCCAACGACCTTGAATAATGGTGATTCTCTAGAACTCTAAAACAGTCAGATATTTCATTGAATGTAATGATAGTTTATTGAAATTTTATTTAATTTCTTTTCTACTTTAACTGCTCCATATAGTAATCAATATTTATTGTTTTCCAATAAAATTAACCATTACCAAACAGTTACAAATGATTGACTTGAAAACTGGATTGTTGATTGTGGAGATAACCTTTCCTTAAAGAGTGGCCTTTGGTGCAATACTATTCACTTTCATAATTTACTGCAAAGTCATATTTTATAAAATTACATTCATTTTTTTCCTAGATCCATGAGTAAAGGTTACAAGTTCAACACATTAAAATGAAATTTAAAATGCCCCCTTATATTACACAACAGTGTGTCCTGTACTATACTATTCAATTTAATGATTTATTATAGTACTAAAATTTAATGTTCAAATCATCTTCATTGTGCTGCTGCCGTCTGCTATTGGAAACTGAAATGACTTAAAAGCCTGGATATTGAAGACAAACAGAAATAAATCACAACATATCTGCCCTATTTGCAGTGGACTTGGGAATCTAATCTTTACCAATATTCCCGGACCACCAGTGCATTTAGACACTTTCCTACGAGTTGACAGCAACTGCAAGCTACACTCCTCACTTATAAAATTAATAAGGTGCCAAGAGTGTTGTTTTTAAATCAAATTCTGTGAAGAATCTGAGAATTGCTGAAGAATCTGAGAATCGCTGATAAAACAAAAGAACAAAATGGATTTATTTTCGTGGGAAAGGTGGATTTTTATAATGTAACTATGTACTTAATAAGAAACGATTTTTTTGAGGACAATTAAGTTTTGCAGCATCAATTAAATTCCTTTGACGCAACATCTTCCCAGCCATTATGGATGTTATGAAGAACACCACAGATTCATTCATCGACAACTGGACAGAAAATGCCAATGGAACCAAAAATTCATTTTCAGGTGACTTGAGATCTGAGCCTTTCTACGTTTTAGCCACAGATTTAATACGGTATTGCCTCCCCATCATCATAGTCATTGGAACGTTTGGGAACGTGTTGAGTTTCCTCATTATGGTACAGCGGGAGATGAGACAGACCTCCACTTT
Organism: Ostrea lurida; assembly: GCA_903981925.1. Classification (NCBI taxonomy): domain Eukaryota; kingdom Metazoa; phylum Mollusca; class Bivalvia; order Ostreida; family Ostreidae; genus Ostrea; species Ostrea lurida. The sequence goes on from CAJDSM010085562.1 coordinate 14,819, forward strand.
TTTCTACCTTGCCACGTTGGCCGTTGCAGATACTGTTGTTTTGTACTTAAGTGCCTTCAAGACATGGATAACTGTCCTTACTGGCTTTGAATTGCTACATCAGAATCCGGCGTCTTGCAAGATCCTGATTTTTCTGACCCAATTTTGCGTCCACTTCTCGGCTTGGCTGATCGTCGCCGTCACGGTTGAACGCTTTCTGGCTGTGTGGTTTCCCCTAAGAGCCACCACGATGTGCAGTCTGGCCCGCGCTAAGTTTGTGACGGTTGTGATCGCCATGGTTTTCTTTTTGATTAACAGCCATGTTTTCTGGACGGCTGAACTTCGTACTTTCCGGAATGGACAGGCAAAATGCATGGCATACGCCTATGAGAATGTGGCTTGTAAAGTATTTCCCTGGATTTACCTGGTCTTGTATTCTTTCTTACCTGTTTTAGTACTGCTTTTATTCAACACTCTAATTATTGTAAGCCTCATCAAGAACAAACCTTTGTTTCAAGCCATGACCAAAACTGACCAACAGATGCGATACGATCATCAGAAACTGGCCATCTGCCTATTAGTCATTTCGTTCACTTGGATCGTAACAACCATGCCTAGACCACTTTACCCCCTCTTTATGAACAAACCAAAAACCATTGAAGATCAAGCTACAACAGTACTTGTCCGAACACTGTGCTTCATTTTAATGTATGTCAACCACGCTGTGAATTTTTTTATCTACGGACTGACGGGGCAGAGATTTCGGATGGAGCTGAAGCGTTTCTTGTGTCGTGTTCACCTCCGGAAACAACAGCCCAAACCGAGACTAACATTCAAATCCAGTGGGAGTGGCTCCAATCAAGAGAGTTCATTTCCTCTCGTGAGCACGCCGCAGACGGAAATGGCCACCTTTGCTTGACAAAGATCATTCGTACCAGTGCTTATTGTGCAATGGATTTTTAGTGAATGTGCAAAATGCAATGTACGTATATAATTATGTTTCATCCTTTAGATTGAAATATTTACGATATGATATCAGATGATTGGACAATTCATAGAGTTTATAAATGTGATCAATCTTTCTGCAATGTTACTTTATGCCTTTAAAATACGTGTCAGACAGAACTCTCCTGCAAGTCTTTATGAAGTAACAGAACTTACTAACATGCTTTCTGTGTTAATTAGTGGGGATCCTTGTGGCCAATGCATTCAATAGTGACCTGTATCTTATCAGCTCGTCGCAGTTGTTTCTATTTCATTGTAAGAATGCGTGTTTGTGACATCATTCAATAAAGCACTTTCAAAACTATCAAATTGTACATAGTTTGTAAAGAGTTGACAACATAAGCCTGAAACAGTGTCTGGCTCTATCCTTACAATACTGAAGTGGTCGGGAGAATCAATTCTTACATCCAATCACCAAGTTATCATTTGATTAAGGACACTTCCTACAAGCATATAAATGGATAAAGTGGTTGATATATAGTATTTGGTTTGTTCTGCGTGTAATTATTCTGTAGAGATGTCTCCCATCTTATATCCTCAATGATGTTGAAATGTGAAGTTTACTTAGTAAATTCTGAAATCCCACTTGACAAACTAGAAAAAAAACAACAAACAAACCCAACAACTTGCATATTTTCAAATATTACTGTTAAGTATCATCTTATTTTAAAAAAGAACGACATTATAAATCGTGATAATGAAATTGCAGTTCACCGGCACACGTTTCTTTTCCCCATCATTTTTAAGATAATATTTAACTTTCTCTGCACTATAGACATACATCTCCTATCACAGGACCACAAGATTTCACCACTTCCTGTGCCCAACATTAGGCATTACTGATTATCACAGGACCACAAGATTTCACCATTTCCTTCCTCACTGTGTCCAGCATTAGGCATTACCGACTTACAGAATTCCACAGTCCCCTTAACGCTACCCTGACGTTTTTTTTAATTCTGTGTACCCACGACAAGGAGGTAATGCCTTTCTCATGTGTGGACACCCACCAGATGCTCTACTAAGACTCTCTGACAATCCCAGTTTTTCTTATCAATTATCAGTATTGATTTTAAAATGCAGAAAAAACTAAGTCTGACAGGAGCTAATTTTAGTTACGTCAGTGACGTTATTTGCAGCGTTACATGCTGGATAAATGAAAAAAAAATGGTCATGTACAATGGTAAACAGCAATAGCTTACTTCTGTATAGCTGTAATTGACATCTTATAGGACTGTGTGCTATACAATCTCTCTCTCTCTCTCTCTCTCTCTCTCTCATTCATTCATATTAATTTTCTATATGAAAACGGGTGTATACTCCCCTTTGACACTTAAAATTATTCTATTATTTTATAAATTTGTAAATCAAACAGATTAAGGAGCATTGTGAAAGGATCTAGCTTTAGATTATCAACATGACAAACCTAATTAAAAAAAATTATGATTTTTCTTGACTTGGAAATAATTTTACAGTTTTCAAAGCTTCAGAAAATTGTATTTGATCAAACATTTGCAAAATGATAATGATTTTATTGGGAGGAGGTGAGTGTGTAATCATTGAGCTGTAAACCAGTTTATTCATTTACATATGGCCTATGTGGTTTGATTCACCAAGATACTATTTCTCTGTCCTTTACCTTTTCAATTCNGGGTGAGTGTGTAATCATTGAGCTCTAAACCAGTTTATTCATTTATATGTAGATTTACATATGGCCTATGTGGATTTATTCACCAAGAGACTATTTCTCTGTCCTTTACCTTTTCAATTC
>CAJDSM010085563.1:0-16387 GCA_903981925.1 Ostrea lurida
CCCAACATGATGTGGCAAAATCAAAGCCTACCTGCACTGGATTCTCTTGTAAGCGAAGTCCAATTAAAATTTTTGAATCAAGATTTGTGCATTGTTACAACGAGTGCGCATTGTATGCATCGTGAGTACAATACTATGTAAAGCATGCATGACAATCCTACAACCAATACATAGATTACAAATAAATTATCTTTCTTCACCCAAGCGGGCAAACACAACCGGAGACCAAAAAAAAAAAAAAAATCATTCATACAATTAACCTTGGTATGAGCATAAAAAACTTATATTTCCCATAATTGAAGAAACATATGCGGTATTATGTCTAGTCAACAACTTTAAAACAATAATGTAATTAAACATACATTTATACCAAAGAATTATTGAATTCACCTGGTGCTTAACCTGACATCAAAGTTGATTGCACAAAAATTCTCAACAACATTTGATAATTAAAACATATAGCAACAAACCAGATTTGATGAAAGAGCATGTAATGCAAAGGACAAGAGTTGTACACGAGATTTTCCAAGTCTTGTAAATTGAAGTATAATAGGGCTTAAAGTGCGAACATATACTGAGTTAAAATCATATTTGTTGACTTACAATTAAAATAAGCTAACATTGGTCAAATCAACGAAATTATGTAAATCCTAGTAACCAGTACTTTGTGCCATCTCTCTCCATACCATTATAACATTTATCTAATGCTTACAAAAGCAAATACTCTAATATTGGATAGCAATCTGATGGTTAACTACACATTAATCTAACCATACAAACAGGAAACATAAACATACACATGTGTTGAGACAGGACCGTTATACAAAACAATTTAGATACAGAACTAGTTAAAAGGATCATTTAAATCAAAATAGAATCCGAGTATAACTAAGAGAAACTCATAGACGGCTAATTGTCCGTTAAATTCTCATCTAGTGTACATACAATAAAGAACAGGCAACTCTAACATTTTTCGTACAGCTAGATCTTTTCGTCTCCATATATAACTCTTAAGAGAGTCTTAAAGTAACTTTTATCATGTCATAGACTTCATAGAGATATATATGAGAACAAGATTTAGCTTTGATTATATTAAGATTTAAATAATATCTAAAAATATTAAGACCTGTTTGGTTTTAAAAAATGAGCATCAGAAACACCACATAAAATAATCTATTTGGGCCTCTAAAATGAGATCATAGATATTATCAAATCTTAATCGATGATGAATGTGTCACTATAGCCAAATATTAAAACCTCATATTCTTTTTGTAAGAGATATATTGGATTATGGAACAGTTACGCTCACGCTGGATTAGTTAATAGCAGAGTAACCATGTCTTTTATAAAAAATCTCAACATTTTTTTGGATGTTCATAGATCTTAGTGTGTTAGATTATTTCAATAGTTAAATAATGTTAAAATATTGTTATATGCTGTAGTGTTTGTGAATCTTTTGGATACTGCTCTATCAATGTTCTGGATGGTGGAGAACCAATGGTTCCCTGTTTGACTTCGTGTGACAAGACAAGTTAATACTCTCAAGAAACGGAAATTTAAAGTGGTCCCTCAGTTTTTGTTCGTGTTCGAGAGATCACTTGACCAATATCACAGAGAAGTGCTTCAAAGTGTTTATATTTCTTTTTGATCTCCCTTAAAAAATTTAGCCATTGAGTATTTTACAAATTATCCACGAAAATTACTACCCCTCGGACACCAGTAAAATTTTTGTTTATTCGACGAACATTGGCCCTCAAACGAATAAATATGTATTTCGTACAGTATACGCATTGTGATGTCAAATGGTACGATGTACGTGTTAGTGTGAATATTTACTTTAGAAATATAACCATTAGACTAGAAATTTATATATAACTTTTTCAGTCAATAGTTTGTGTCATGTTTATATTAATCATGATACATAAAAACATTTACTGTAATTATCCTACTAGACCACAATATCAAGCATTACAGATGCTGACATTATTAAAATTCTTCATGTTGAAGAGTACAGTAATACATGGGGGAAGTGGTGCTTGTGGCTGGACAGGTGGAATACGTATTTGTTCAATGTGCGATTCAAATTCTTAACAACGCATATCAAATTACCCTAGTCTATTAAATGAAAAAGTCACAAATTTCTATTCAGAATGTTCAAAATCAAACAAAAATTACACAAGACTAAAACATTTAATGTGTTGATGAGCATGTCCATTTACAACTTATAATTCGATTATCCTTAAATACAGCACTTATGCATCAAGTACAATTGTTAACTTTCTTGTTGTTGTACAACATACAGCTACAGCTCCAGGTGAACTTAATTTGGCACTATAGCCACTGGGGCCATTTTTAGAGTGGCATTTAAATGTTCCACTGAACACAGTTGGTGTATAGCACAACAGGAAATGTCCCCACTCCAAATGCCCACTGTGATTCCAAAGTGGCGCGGCCCACAGTGGAAAGGTCAGCATTGGAAGGTTCCACCTGAGCTGTACGTATAACGAAACGAATTAATCAAAAATGGATTACTTGAGTACGGAAGATCAGACAATGGCTAGGCCACCCCAGCATTGATGTCCACCTCTATGTATCCTGATCGGTTGTGATAACACTGGATTTAAACAATCACGCTGTTGATGAATGATCCAAGCACCACGTGCCAGGCCTAACATCACAGAAAAGGGAGACGATCGCCGTTGGACCGCGTTATGAACACCTGTGTGGGTTAGCTACCATGTTGCCTATTCTTTGTGTCATCTGTTCTGCAAGTTGCTTCCTGGCCTGCAAATCAAAAATAATTAAAATGAATGAATACAGTTATTTATTACATTTTCAGCATGAAGATATTAAATTTATCCGTTGTAAAATAGAATTTGTTATTTACAGCTGTAAAAATAACAAAGTGTTATTGTCCAGTGTAGAAAGAATAACAACTTCCGGTCTTCTTGCGCAATAGTCTATTCCGCTGAAAATACTAATGCTAACCTTAATTTACGTTATGTTAATAGTTCATGTGTTTTAAATGTATTTGAATATCCAAAATAAATTTAATTTTCACTTTAGAGGATTGTCTGAGGATCCAAACCTATCGATCACATAAATGTATGTCACGTCTAATGTAATAGATGACGTCACGTATACATAATCGATCGACAGAGGTTGTGATTTGTTGTAGCATCATACCAATATTATGTTGGGTTTAAGCCGAATGTTCTATAGCACAATTGCTTGCATGTTATCAATTTAATATGGTGAGTCTATAAGTAGTTTTAAATACAGAATGCCGCAAGATCTAGGATTTAGTTTCCTCCTGCTACATCGACATCTTATAGGCCTATGTGTTGTTGGGCCTAGATATACAAAACTACGACAAATAGTCTAATCATAGTCGGTTTGCTTGTTTAGATCTGATCAATAAACTTACCATCGGAATAACCCAAATGAACGAGTCTGGCTTTGTCCGATATGTTCTATCGCGGACATCCCTGCGATAGCAATTTCTATAATATGTTACGGACAGCTATATAATGTATGTATCAGAAGTTTAGTATGATGAACATGGCTAGGCTGCGGACGCTAAAAAAGAAGGAAATGTAATAATAGAAAATTCAATGTCTTTGTTGGGATAGATAGAGAATTTATTCACGATGAGACAGGATTTTTCATAAATTTTCACTCGTTGCTACGCACTCGTAGAACAATATAAAAACAAAAATACCGTCTCACTCGGGAAATAAATTCTCTATTTTCCAACAACAAAAACATTGGAAGATCCTCTATTATATCGCCCAGATTATGTAAAATAGAGATTGGTGTATATTCTGACATTAACAATATGGCACGTCGAAGGTCGGATATCCCTCACAAATGAACCTTTGACACTACAAATAAAGTGAGTTTGATGAGTCTGCTTTTCCAACCAGTTTATATTATAAATTGATGAAATATGCTGAAAACCTGAGTCATTCTGGCATGCTGAGCAGGTGAATAAGGTGTTGTTTGCCGAAATCACTGAGCCCATGGACACAACAGAGGCAACTATAAGATGTAGTTAGAACGATGGTACCAATAGCGGAATGTGAAGTAAGTTTTCGTTAGTTTACTTCATCTAGAGGTCATATTTCAAGGTCACAAACTTTTGACTTAATTAAGTTAAATTTTCTATTTATAAGTAGGCAAAAGATCATAGTAAAAAACTCATCCGCCAGGTAAAAGATTCTGTTACCAGTAGAAAAGCTCTCGCCGACTGTGAAATAATTGGAAAAAATTTCATAATGCATAATTGGTGTGTAAAGAGGATTACCCACCGGATATGGTGCATATAGTGGTCTATTAACGAGAACGAAAATGAGGTTGTCATTTTTTCTTCTAGCCATGACAAACTAGCTTTTTAGTTTGAAGACATACGTCCCACCATCCCTCGATCATGTACGCGGTTATGTAAACTCTTGCCCTCTTAGGCTATAGTCTTAAAGGACCCCACCCCACCCAAAATTCCATACATCTGACCGTTCCGCCTGTGTAGGAGGAATATATTTCTGAAAACTTTGCCCTGGTTTTATCACCATTTGTGATCCTTGACATGCGAGGAAGAGTCAGGGTGACAAAGAAAGTTGGAAATTCACAACATCAGGTGGGTGTTCGGCTTGACTACTTTTACAACGTTTATTTACTTATTTTTTACCGCTTATACAGTGCGAAGATTCAGTTAAATCGAGATATTTACGGCTGTCACATCACTTCCCTGAGTTGGGTCCGATAAATGACCTTTCCCAATTGGAAAATGATGCAATTAATTTTCCCAATTTGGAAAAACAAATGATTCCCAGTTTTGAAACAGTGCATTTAACCTTGACACTTGATTGGATTTTACAATAACATTAAATAAAAAGCACAAAAAGCACAGTGTTCTAAAATTCTTTGGAATTAAAAATTAGACTTTTTGATTTTTTTATCATAAATACAGTAAACAGAAAATTACCCAATCTGCCACCAATAAGATCGATAATTTTCCAATTCAAGACACGGTCCCGGACCTTTGTACCAATACAAGTCCGCGGCGACGAGCTGGATTTTACTAACAAACAAGTCATGATAATTGATGCTACAAATGTACTTTCATGCAACAAGCTCCAAACAACAAACAAATGATGCACAGTGCATCCACTGAGGCTTAATAATTGCTTTCTCTTTTGTGCATGGTGTAAGCACACAAAGTCTTATAATCAGCCGTCAAAGTAGCCAATGATTAATTTGAAAAATAATCACCAATATACTGAAGGACAAGCAATCCATATTCTAGAATCAGTGAAATGAACAGTCTAGAAGGTAGGCAAAGTGGTTTCCTAAATATCAAAATTCATTCTACTTCCCAAGTATACATATGTACAATGTGAAAGTGGTGGTAGACGTTAGAGTGTAATTTCAAATTAGTTATCAACTTCATTACTTGTTGAGTTGTGATGTTCGATATCTATTGCATGCTTATATATCGGTCTTTTTATTATGGGCTGGGTTAATGCAACAATTGATTTGCAAATCTTGAATTAGTTAGCCATATACGCATTCAAACAATACATTCATCATTGCTTGCCACAAGGAATACATATGACCAATTGGAAATATGAACAGTTGTATCTACTTTGTTGGGTAAAAGATAATACACACAACACACACAGACACAAATTGAAACATGTCAGGCAAAAAAACTAGATGCCCCCGTCTACGATTCACAGAGACAAAAATCATTTACACAGGAGACTTTGGGAAGCTGGTGTCAGTGTATTGGGTATGGCTCAGTGTGTTAATGATATTAAACTAGAAAGAAATGTAGTAATAGGACAGACTAAGAAATAGGCAAAAAATTAAGTTAATCAAAACTAAAAGCTTAGAAAATTCTTAGGACAAGCACATTGATAATAAAAGTAATGCCAGAATAAAAAATTAAACCAAACAAAAAACAAGAAATAAATAAGCCTCAACAGATTAATTGACTGTAATTCGTTATCTTACACGATGAACTTAGTTATCGCGAAATATCTCAGTAGATGTCAAAATCAATGAGAAAGTAATTTACAAGTGGTCTCTTGATTAAAAGGTTTGACACGCGCTTTAGCAATAATTAAAATAAAACGTACCGGTTATATTTTATTTCGCAGATCATTACTCAGGGCGTGTCACAGCATAAGTTTGGACAGGGACCGGGTCCCTGAGATTGGAAACATAGCGGTTCATTCTTGAATCAAATTGGGAAAATTCAAGGAAATTAAATTTATAACATAGAAATGGATTTTTAAAAAAAAAATCATGTTGATTACAGCAATAACTCAGGAAATAAATGGCTCTATAAATATTTTTATGGTATAAGCAGATGTCATGAAACATGTTTAGATGACGGCAATCTGCCCTATTGCATTAATTGGTGTTCTGTATTACTAAACATTGAGGTTCATAGGAATTTTCACTTGCAAATTGGGAAAAAAGGGATCCTTTTCCATTGGAATGGGGCCGAATATCGATCAAATGGAGATTAGAATGATCAGCCCTGATAGCTTAAGATGATTATGCGCAAACTAAATATTCCTCGATCTATGAATGAATATAGAATTTTACATGTACAAAAGATGCAGACATGCATGTTGCGAATCGTTGCAAAAGATAAAGAGGTCAGGCAAGCCAGAGCCAGTGACCTGAACTGTGAAAGCCAGAGGAATGTGGTTCGCATTTTACCAAAATGGCCATGCATGTTTGGTGTAAGTGTTTATTATGCATGGTTTCTGTGGTGGGTGTGTGCTGGGCGTGGTGGTGTATTATGGCTCTGTCATAATGGACTGTGACCTGCATGTCCGAAGAATCCTCCTCGATCAGTCGAAAGGTATTCTCTTCATGATGCCGAAAGCACTGTCCCCAAAGGAAAAGAAGCCCTCATCGTCGTCATCATCGTCTTCGAATAAATCGTCAAAATTAAAAAATCGTGAGTTGTCTTTGCCACCGTTGCCCCCGAAGTGGAACGAGAAGCCCTCTTGGTGCTGGTGATGGCCCTGTCGGTGGGCGTTGAATGCTTCGTCAAATCCACGGAAAAAGTCGTTCGTGTTGAAGGTGAATGGATGTCCACCACCTCCGCCTTGGGCGTTGTCCGATTCATCACCGAATTTATCATAGCGCTTCCTCTTCTCTGAGTCACTTAAGGTTTCATAAGCTGTAAAATTAAATGAGAAACTTTACTATGATTAATCAAATGCTACATATTTGTATTTGCAAATTGGTCATTATTCAGGAACTGAAAGAGATCACTGTTGAATCTACACATCAGGAATTAAACGGTTAAAACCTGATTTTTCTATAATGTGTCCATCTCTCTTCTATAAAGTTTATGTTCCCTGTTTTAGATAAAATATTATCAAAAAAAAAAAAAAAAAAAAAGTAGATTGTGTAACTGGTCAGTTCTGAGAAAACACGTGCATTATTTCAAATTGTCAGAACATCTCATCCATATTATTCCGCTCAATATGATTCTAAGTTTATGTCTAGAACTATCTAATTTAAAACATTTAACTACATTTTTTGGTGACAATCAAATATCTTACTGATACATGTACATAGTACGATACAATTACATGTATATCAAAAACAATAGAATGCATACCGGTATATTGTATAGTATAAACCATGTTCTTGAAACAATAATAGTAATACCAACAAACAGTACACATAAAGCATTCCTCTGAAATATGGATATCATTATTCATACAAGCTGTTGTTTAATTTCAAAGTTCAAATGAAACATGTCCTGTCCTTTTTGTCACATGTTTATCTAATGATTTCATTTATGGCAAATAACACAAATATGTATCCAATCATAAATAATCTAATCACATTAAAATATCATGTCAGGGCTGTATCCCAGAATGGCTACTCCCTTAAAATAACAATCAATTAACTTGGGTGTGAAAGTGGCTCTCAAGAGGGAACTCAGATGGGCTTACCTGTGTTTACCTGTATGCATATTATTATTGAGGTACTGTGCAGAAAAAATCTTAAATTCACATTTTATTCAACTTGGACAGTATATATATGTACGATCACACTGGAGAGCTATATCCTAATGAGAGTGGTGTATCATGTTATGCAATTAATATTGTATGGTGACAGTGACCTGATGTGTGCTTATCATTCATTAACACACATCCCCCTTAAGAGGCTAAAACCCTATCATAATCAGTCCCTGAGGGGAGTGACCATTATGACTCAAAACTCAGGGTGCTAGCATCTTTCATAATTGTGGTTCAGCTACCCCTGACAATATTTGTTTCTCTTAATTTTTACAGACAGTTTCCAATTTCAACTATTTTTATATACTTTTCCCCTTTCCTTTTGAAGGCACATGGGTGCCATTCCCAACAGGGACAGAATAAGCTTACATGTTACAAACTACAAAGGTGTTTCACATCACTGACAATTAAAACGACTTTTCCAAATGTTATGGTAATCTTCCAAATTTGAACAGTCCCTGTCCCATTCCCAAAAAATTATGTGGGAATCCTGCAAGAATCCTGCTTGTACACCTCACCTTTTGCTATTTCTAGAAATTTGGCCTGGGCATCTTTATCCTTGTTTTTGTCAGGATGATACTGTACAGCAAGCTTTCTAAAAGCCCGCTTGATTTGCTTCTCAGTGGCATTTTTCTTCACACCCAGAATCTCGTAAAAGTCTTTCTTGGCAAAGGAGATGTTGACAGTCCAAATGCCACACAGTGCAGTAAGCAAGAAAAGGTTCTCACACTTCATTGTCGATATCTCCTAAGAATAAATAACATTAAATGAAAATTTTATGCTATATATAATTATATGTACACGACAGTTTGATAGCTTTTATCCAATGAGGTACGTCCTTTGATGCATGGATGTTAGTGTTAAGGGGTCCTTAATTAAATATTCTCTTTACTAATTAGAGAAGTGGACAAACATAGCCTTCATCCACTATTCTTCACAAGCCTTCATGTTAACATGCAAATGTCGGAACCGGCGACAGTTTACACTTCCATTGATGATTTAAATCAAATACCCCTACACTTACTCAACATATATTTCTACAAATCTAACATTATGCATGAAGCACTTGTTCTCCGGACACATCCAGATAGTTTGAGTAGTGTCTTAATCCCAGTTTGCTATAAAAAAAATCTCTCATTATTTCAAAGTTGGATAATTTGGAAAAATTAATCAATATGTATTTTGTTTCATTTGTAAAGAGTACTCTTGTTGACATCAATAGGACAATATATGTTTCAACAAAAATGAAATGTCAAAAAGCTTTCCAAGAAGCAAAATGCATGTTTATAATTTTCCCAAATTTTCAGTTTTTGTATATTTGATTTTTCTTTCTACCGCCAATAGAAATTAACATATAATTCAAATACACCACTAGAAACATATTTGCAGTGAGTACTGTGGGTGTTGATTTCCTATATATCGTAACCAATCATCCAATGATTTGTTTGATAAATAAATTCAGCTTTAATTGTGTTGACATGTCGATCAAAGTGCAAACCATCACTGGTTCCGACATTAACTGATTGCTCAGAATCAGTGGATGTAGGCTATACCTGTCCAATTTTCAAGAGAATCTTGGTATCGAACTTCTGATCGTCAAGTTGTAATTACATGAATTGAGAATTTCATTTATTTTCAATGGTTGATGTGATGTTATAATCAAGGGGAACGACCTATGATAACACACATGATTCATTTCATCAGCTAACATCTGTAGTAATGTGGTGTACAACAGTCAAATAGAACAGCTGTTTTGTTTTATCGTTGCATCACATTTTTCTTGAAAAAAGAAATGAAAATGATGTTGACCAAGGCCCTTGTTCTACCAACAAACAAAGAGAATGCACATAGTAACAATGTCAATGCAGCAAAGTGATATCCACACTACATGCAATATTGGTCAAAGTTCTGCCGACTGCCCTGGTCAAGGATCAAACAAGAGCAAGAGGAAATATTCAGACAGCTGATCATCAGTACTAATTATTTCTTGTCTGGGCTATAATCTTTAAAAAATCATAAAACAGATGACAAGCTTCTCTATTACCTACCTCTCAGTCTCAATTTCCTTTTCTGACAGGTGAATCGTCAAATATTGTTATATTTAGCAGCGGAAGCGCAATATTCTTGGGAAAGACACGACGTTGATTCTGATTGGATCACTCCTGTCACGTGGGAAAAATTTTGTAACCCATTTGGATTCTTCAAAAGTGCATTGACTTCCGAACGACACACATTTTCGAAGTTCTGCGAAGTAGCGCGAAATGGATGAAGAAGACTTGTTGCCGCTTTTAGGCATTGGAGTGATAGACCACGGTGGCGACGAAGGTGCGTGCAGTATGGTACTATACCACGTTGCACATTTCCAGATATTAGGATATGTGGTTGTTTTGCAATATAATTTTCTCCAGCAGAAGTCGTCTGACATGGCACCGCATCTCTTGTTGTCTTGATTAGTGTTCATGCATGTCAGCGCGTAACATGTTTTGCTTAATCGTCCTCTTAAAGTCTTTTTGCAGAGTTGAAGGGTTGGGACTAATATGTCTCTGGAGCCAGCTCGAGCTTATGTTATTTTGTTAAATGTGACTTGCCGACTTTAACTAAAGCTTAAATTCTTTTCACTCCCTCTGTCCGGACTAAACCTGGTTTTCCGTGCCCATATGAAGCTAAAATACGTACCGTACACTGACTGTGCCTTCAAGATAAGTTTCCTCACAGTCACATATTCATTATTGAGTGGCTTATGCAAAATGAGACTTTGTTCAGGGTATAGGTTTCTGGACTTTTGTGCTTTATTTTAAGTTTTACTAAACGGAAATACCTAAGTTTCCAAATTGATGAGTTCTTAGATTTAAAACTTTTTAATTTACTATCTTTTTTGATGGACCATCCATTGGGAATTTTTGTGCATCATTTTGGTAAACATTTGCTTTTTAGCATTGTGACCAGTCACAGTGGCTCAGTAGTAGAGCGCTCTCGCCTCATGATCGGGAGGTGGTGTGTTCGAGCCCCTTGCTGGACACCCGGTTGCATCAAACCTAAGATGTGAAAATAGGTAGTGATTGCTCCTTCGCCAAGAGCTCGGCAATTAGAAGTGAGAATCACGGGTCTTTCGGATATGACTTTAAAAACTGAGTTCCCGTGTCACAGCATGTGTGTTACGCAAAAGAACTCTCACTGATAAAAGCCATGAGTGCTAAGCGTAGGTCTAAATTTGCAGCCCTTCACCGGCCATGATGATGTCTCACTATGAGTGAAATATTCTCGACGGGAAGAAACACAACAAATAATCAATCAATCAGCATTGCGAATGGGATGGAATTTTGGCCTAGTTCAAAATCTTTAAAATCCTTGTCGCGAGTTGATTGCCATTATGCATGACGAAATGGTTCTCGATGGAGAGCTATTATGTTGGAGCAGTCGATGCCAAGGTGTTTTTTAACTATACAGGACATTTGGTCCGGTAATGTTAGAGATGTTACCGGACCGAACAACATTTTACCGAACCGAATTGAAAGAGACCTTATTAGCTGGTATAAAATAAGAAATATTTAAATTTTTAAAAATTAAAAAAAAAACCCAACTTAGAAATGATTAATTTCAAACATATTTATTTCATTGGATAATTAGTCTCTACAGAATGACCACATATCATCCTCCCAAACTTCTGCCAGATTTCGTTTACACACAGAGGCCTCGACGTGTACCCTTGTCATTTTCATAATTTTTCCATAAATGAAATTAAAGCATTTACATCATTTCGTCCTCCTGACCATCTCCAAAATTGATTAAACAAAAAATTACTACTTTCTTCTAATGTCCGATGCATAGTGTGCACTTCATTACATTTTTAGATGCGATTATAGGACAAGTCATGGTCGATTCTCGGACCATTTGGTATTGAATTTATGAGGACATCTTTACTGACGCAGGAGATGGCTGAAGATTCTTGTCCCCTCAGTAGTCAGTAGCATCATTTATTAAATCTATTACACGATTCGATCTTCAAGACAAAGGCGGTATATGCTACAAACACTTCGTTGACGTTGTGTAATCATTGCACACGGCACCAATTACAATAGAATGACCCCCCTCTAGTACTGAATGGTATATTTAAAGAATAGGGAATTTCCGGAGTTCGTGTAAGCAAATATTTTTCTTTTCGTTTTCCTCTTGTTTCGTTTCCACTCTTTTTTAGTTTCTTTCCTTTAATATTGTACTGGTCATTTGGTCCGACAGTATTCTAAAATTCATCGGACCAGTGCATATTTTATCGGACTTTGCCACATGTCCGACGACCTTGGGAATGACTGTTGTTACATGCAGGGCTGTCAATGTCCCTGATTTGGGTCTGATAAAAGGACACTTGCCAACTGGAAAAAAAAGCAAAATTTTCTCAGTTTGGTAGTCTCAAATACTGTGAAATTCAGATGCATTAAACTTCAACTGGATTTTATTTTCAGTTTTTGCTAAATATAAATCATTTACAATGAAAACGACAAAATTAGAAAGTGCTCTGAAATGCTTTTAAAGAAAAATAGACTCATCAAAATTTTTATCATACTAAAAAAAATCCCAATATGAACAAAACAATCTATGATTTTACCAATCTAATTAGTGACTGTATTTCCTGCATATATTTAAAATGTGATTGAACAACATTTTCAGATTCTTCGAGTGATAGTGATGATAATGAGGATGAAGACGGTGTTTCTGCTGAAGACAGCAGACGGACGAGAAGGCGAGAACCGATAACATTTGATCAGTCCCTGCCAGTGTCACACTCTGTAAGTTATTACCTAATATGGGGAATGAAAGGTATTACTGTGTTATAGAGCGGAGTTGTCAAAAATTGTCAGTAGGGCTGATAAAAAGTCCCCATGACTTAGAAATTGCTAGGAAACTTTGGTCCAAATGATTGAAAATATCGGGTGTGAATGACTATTTTAGAACTGTTTTTTGATTTAAAGGTCATAGGAGGTGAATTTTAAGAAAATTACGTTTTGTATGTAAATGTGTTCTTTACCCACTGATGATGCATATAAATAAGTTATTTAGAAAAAATCGCACTATGACTGATGCTACAGATCGTCAAATGTTGCTGTGAACTGAAGTATCAATAAAGTATGATGACTTATCTCCCTTGCTTGATGACGTCAAAAGAGACCAGCTTGACAAAACAGTGTATTTGTTATCCCCTCGCAACATGCGAAGGGGATATAGCATCGCTGCCGTGTGTCCGTATGTGTGTCTGGAACCTTGTGAACAAGATAGAAGCAAGGGTATTCATCAGAGAATCATCAAACCTTCCACAAATGTTGCCCATGGAGAGTGGATGAACCCTATTGATTTTCAGGGTCAAAGGTCAAGGGTACTATTGAATATTAACTTCAATTCTTGTGAACAAGTTAGAAGACACAGCATTTATCAGAGAATCATCAAACCTTCCACAAATGTTGGAAATGGAGGGAAGATAAACCCTATTGATTTTCAAGATCAAGGGTCAAAGGTCAACGTCACTATTGAATATTGACTTAAATTCTTGTGAACAAGATAGAGGACACAGCATTTATCAGAGAATCATCAAACCTTCCACAAATGTTGCCCATGGAGAGTGGATGAACCTTATTGATTTTCAGGGTCAAAGGTCAAGGGTACTATTGAATATTAACTTCAATTCTTGTGAACAAGTTAGAAGACACAGCATATATCAGAGAATCATCAAACCTTCCACAAATGTTGCCCATGGAGAGTGGATGAACCCTTTTCAAGGTCAAAGGTCACTATTTACTATTGTGTAAAAATCTTGTGTTGCGAGGGGATGCTACGCTTACGTTGCCTTGTTTATACTACTGTGAGATTTAGCAATCAGAATAGCATATTGTGCTTTCTTTCAACTTTATGTACAAAGTCAGAAGGAAGTGTGTTTCTATGCACTACATGTACTTGTGTCCCAAGGATCCGATGTTCAAAAAGAGATGATTTAGAAGACGTATTTGTTTCAGTTTTTGGGAGATGATTTATGTGGCATGTTTGTTTCAGTATTTGGGAGATGATTTAGAAGTTGTGAACGTATTTGTTTCAGTATTTGGGAGATGATTTATGTGACGTATTTGTTTCAGTATTGGGAGATGATTTATGTGAACGTATTTGTTTCAGTATTTTGGGAGATGATTTAGAAGTTTGTGACGTATTTGTTTCATTATTTGGGAGATGATTTAGAAGTTGTTGACGTATTTGTTGGAGATGATTTAGAAAGTTGTGACGTATTGTTTCAGTATTTGGGGATGATTTAGAAGTTGTTGACGTATGTTTCAGTAT
Organism: Ostrea lurida; assembly: GCA_903981925.1. NCBI lineage: Eukaryota > Metazoa > Mollusca > Bivalvia > Ostreida > Ostreidae > Ostrea > Ostrea lurida. The sequence goes on from CAJDSM010085563.1 coordinate 14,373, forward strand.
TTGGGAGATGATTTAGAAGTTGTGACGTATTTGTTTCAGTATTTGGGAGATGATTTATGTGACGTATTTGTTTCAGTATTTGGGAGATGATTTAGAAGTTGTGAGCGTATTTTTTCAGTATTTGGAGATGATTAGAAGTTGTGACGTATTTGTTGGGAGATGATTTAGAAGTTGTGACGTATTGTTTTCAGTATTTTGGGAGATGATTTAGAATGTTGTGACGTATTTGTTTCAGTTATTTGAAGATGATTTAGAAGTTGTGACGTATTTGTTTCAGTATTTGGGAGATGATTTATGTGACATATTTGTTTTCAGTATTTGGGAAAGATGATTTAGAAGTTTTGACGTATTTGTTCAGTATTTGGAGATGATTTAGAAGTTGTGACGTATTTGTTGGGAGATGATTTAGAAGGTTGTGACGGTATTTGTTGGGAGATGATTTAGAAGTTGTGACATTATTTGTTTCAGTATTTGGGGGATGATTTAGAGGATGTGAGAGGCCGACCTTTCATGAGGAGGGCTCTACGATTTCCATCCCAGTCATACAAACCCGGGGATGGTGCTGGTGCCTGGGGCAGACAATTCCCCTCCACCTGTTCCACCAACACACGTGTGGCCATGCTGAAGGGGTGCATGGATAAAGACAACACATTTGGGGCATCAGCATCGTAGCTTACAGGTTTCAGAATTGTTCCATTTATAGGAGAGATTTTGGCATGCATTGCAAGTTAACAAAATTGTAATTACTCTGATAGGTCGTAACATTAGAAAGTTCTTTCATCCTACATTGATTGTTTAAAGGCCCATTTTGGGTCCAAATATCAGCCCTTTCCCCTTGCAAAAATTGTCAATTTTTTTCTCAGTTTAGCTTACATTTTTCCCAATAATGAAATTAGGAAATGAAACACATTTGAAAGAAAAAAAATTAACATTCAATGTGAATAATATGCATAAGACTTTAACAACGAGTTATGGAAATGATGATTTAGATAGAATAATTGAAACTTTTCAAAGATTACATTGATTAACNTGATGATTTAGATAGAATAATTGAAAATTTTCAAAGATTACATTGATTAACAGTTGTCTGATTGCCAGGGGCAAATGGAAACCCAGTTTGGGCAAGTGAAACTCAATACAATTGATCATTTCAGAAGAAAATGCAATTATTTCCATTGTTTGATAAATATTAGACATTTGGAAATGAAATCTGTTTCCGTAGTTTTTCCCTCTTTCATTTCTTTCCTAAAGCATCAAAGTTTTATTTTTACTAGCAGAAGCCTATTTCTAGAAGGTCATACTGTATCTTATTCTATCCAGTAAATTACTGTAAAAGTGGTTATTTACGCTGGGTGTTAAGTACGCGTTTTGGTATATCCAACATTACGCGTGGGGGAAAAATACGCGGTAACTTAATATAACATCAAGTATATATGGTGTTTTCAACAATACGCGTGGGGGAAAATTACGCGCTTACTATGTGACCGCGTAATTAGTGTAAATTTCCCCCACGCGTAAATAACCACTTTTACAGTAGCTGATGTATGACCAATCTTTAATAGTAAATGTTTTGTGAGAAAATGACAGCTTCACAAATGCCTCTCATTTCGTAAGGAAAAGGAGCAATGTATGAAATAAAAAGAAGTCTCAATTCAAAAGAAAATATGTATGGAGCAATTTATGAAATAATTCGAAAGAAAACATGATTTTCAGGCAGTGTGACATTCCACATAAATTACGGGTTTAACTTACACTGATGTACCATGTGTCAGAAATTCAGCACTATATCTGCATGTACTGTCTGTATAATATGTTAGGCTCAGTAGTGCTACTAACAGGGAGGGATATCATTCCAGTTTAAAGGGGGATGGGGGGAGAGAACCAGAAGGGATGGGGGTTGTTAATAGTTCAGTGGCAGTTTATAGGAATTCAGGTAAGAAACAAATAAAAAAAAAAATCTATTTAATTTGTAGATACTCTCAAGATCACGGTCACATTATTGCGACTTTGGGCAC
>CAJDSM010085574.1:0-10480 GCA_903981925.1 Ostrea lurida
AAAAGTACATCAATATTAAATTAAATATATATACATCGTTTCACAATGATCGGTTAAAAAGTAAATAAATAAATAGAACGAAACACGAACTTCAAGCTTCTTTAGGTCGATAGGGAGGGGTTTTAATTTTGTGATTCTTTGATTGGTTGATATGAACTACTAAAGTTAGAGATTGTTTATTTTTAAAAGAGAGATTGGTTTTAATGTATTCATTGACTATAAAAAAGAAATAAATTAGTGTTATGTTTTGATAAATTACACTGCTGGGAACATTCAAGCGGCGTGAATAAAAGTAGGTTGTAAATTTTTACAATTTCATTCAAACGTATCCCTTTTATTGTGTAAAAGAATCGGTTGTGTGATTGGGGGGGGGTGTCTGCATAGGCCTCACCGGCGTGATATCAATACTAGAGTATTTTACCCCTTCCACCAAATACGATAAATACATTTGAATTAAAGAAGGAAATAAAAAAACTGGAAACAATAAATAAAAAAGATTACAATTGATGTAAATGAATTGTAGACATACAATGGAGAAAATACCAACATCCGAGTTATTTGGGTTTTTTTAATTATAGATAATTGACAATTTACAGAAAATATAAACTTTTCTGCATCAAATAGGTTACTACATTTTTTTCTTCTATTGAAATTCCTCCCCAAGATATGTTTCTATCATGCGTACAGTGTGATAAACAAAATATTTTGCAATAAACCAATGACGTCACATGAGGATAGAGTTATTACCTTAATTAAATAAAATGCAAGTTCTACTAATTCTATAAAATGAAAAAGTGTCGTAAATCCCAGTTATACAAAATTGAAAGTAGCGCAAATACGGGCCCCTTGAAACACCAGAAATGGTGCCCAGGAGGAGTAAGCATCCCCTGTTGACAGGTATCTAAAGGATATATTAAAAAATTACCAAAGTAACAAACATAAATATGTTAGTATACACTGATCATGAATCACTTATTTACATAATCCTTTTGTTGTAATGTAATGAAAGGTATGTCTAATAACTGTACAGTCGGTTAAACGTATGAAGTATACAAAACGATAATTTGATTAATAACCAAAATTAAGAAAAATCCTTTCATTAAGCATTAGATATACGATAAATTATTTTTTAAAAATCTTTATATGCCGCGTGGTTTATGCAGGTGGGAATTAGACCCCTCATTAAACCCAATTTCAAGACTCTCTTGATGCATAGACGTTGATGTATAGTGTGTAGTACTACAATGTATGTACTATATAACCCTATGTTCAGAAAAAAGTATTAGTTCTGCTACTGGTTTCAAAACAGATTTAAATATGATATTTACCCTTTTTTTTTTAAAATCAGTACACTAATGTTCTGCAATCAATGAAGCACAACTAAAAACGGTAAGATTTTTCAAGATTAAACATCCCACGGTATGTAATATATTGTTTCACGTCCCTCTTGAGAATATTTCATTCATATGGAGACGTCACCAGCTGCAAATTTATACCTATGATTTATATGCGTTTATGTCTTTTGNACCCGTAGTCAAATCTAGTAGGAAAATTTAAATATGATATTTATTTTTTTATTTAAATCAGTAAACTAATGTTCTGCAATCAATGAAGCACAACTAAAAACGGTAAGATTTTTCAAGATTAAACATCCCACGGTATGTAATATATTGTTTCACGTCCCTCTTGAGAATATTCCATTCATATGGAGACGTCACCAGCTGCAAATTTATACCTATGACTTATTTGCGCTTATGTCTTTTGAGGGAGGGATCTTTATCGTACCACACCTGCTGTGACATGGGGCCTCGGTCTCATCTGAATGAACGCCCGATTTAGTCGCCTCTTACGACGAGCAAGGTGTACTGAGGACCTATTCTAATCCGGGTCCCCATGGATTGGTACGAATCCGTTGTATGTACCGCGGCAATTTGCAAATACCACAGCGTACCGTAGTATATGTGTTTCTGCGGTGCCCAACCCTAGTCATTTACATATATACATAATAAACAACATGTTTCAGTTCAATTGGTGTTGGGTTTTGCCTGCCTCTAACAAAAAACAAAACAAATTTTCCTTGGCATGTTTTTAATGTCGGAACACATTTTTTAGTTGTAGTTGAAAATGTCGACGACGAGATGCTTGGCCTTGTTTGGTGCGGTCTGTATAGGAGTGCTTAGATCGTCTTTTGCTTTGTTGAAACCTGTTCCGTTTCCTGCGGCTCTACAAGAATGCTACAAGTTCCGGTCTTACAACATGACACCGTCTGATGAAGTGGCTTTACAAATACAAAATTCATGTTACCGAAATTACACATACAAACAAATTGCTGACGGGAAAATTTGGTCCGGTCCAAATATTACAGAAAAGGGACTGAACTACATTGACAGTTTATTTCGACGAATCTTTACCGAAGCAAAGGAAGTCCAAACATTCAAATTGAAGTCTAAACGTCAAAAACGACAAACAGGATTTCCAGGTAGATACAGACAGGAAGTGCGAAGTCGAGGTGCATTCCGGCGATTTGCCAACTGTCTTAATAGATTGAATAATGAGGTAAGGATTTTGAGTGTTACCTCTTAAAAATGTTTTTGTTGTGGGTCACACGTGTAAAAGTATCACAGGGTCACGATGTAAGAAAGGCGCAGATTAAAGGTTCTTTTTTGTACCAGGCCATAGCATGATGCGGGACCTTCTCTTTTAACGTCATATTATGTAGACCCATGACTTGCTTCTATAATGCCGTTGCCACNGATGCGGGACCTTCTCTTTTAACGTCATATTCGGTAGACCCATGACTTGCTTCTATAATGCTGTTGCCACCCCCACTTTGATGAAACGATTCTGCGTGACTGGAAAAAAATGTACTATGACTTTTTGGAGCAAGGTTTATTTTGGGAGCAACGAGATTGATCAATGTTCGTTATCTTCCCCTTTTCATTTAGTCATGACCGAAGTAATTGTTCTCAAAATACAAATTGGTACAACTACATTAGGACGTACCATAATCTACAGTTGGAGAAAAGAAACTGTAGTTTAGTAATTTTTGTGGCATTATGTATATCATTATATGATAGAATGTATTGTCTTGGAATTCAAACAATTGGTATTATGATATATAAGGGGGTGTCACAAATTAACCGCGCGTATGACCGCCATTTGCACCGATGCTTTTTTCACCCTTACGACGCATTGTGCAGAAATGCTTTGGAAATGTTACGCCATAAGCACAAAGCGCCCAACGTAGCAGGGGATTTGGCTCTTGACAGAGAAGCCGTTTAAATTCATCCCAAACAAGTTCTTTGGGCGATAAATTCCGTGACAGAACAGGCCAACTGGGTAGCACATTCACTTTCTACTTCTGTAAATAGTTCCTAAAAAGGTGTGCGGTCGTGCTTTGTCCTCCTGCAGAATGACGTTACGCTGATTGTTGTGATTGAATGGAAAGATGTTCTGACGTACAATCTCGTTACGGTAGCGTAAGCCGGTTAAATTGCCCTCAACTATCACCAAAGGGGTCTTTTCATGTTTGTAATTCTACCCCAAACCATAACACACTCTCCGACGAATTGGCGGTGCTTCACTGTAACGCACTCCGACAAGCCCAAAGTCGAGATGAAATTTCGACTTGTTCGTGAAAACAGAACTTCTGCCTAATCTCTGTTAATGGAGCGTGGATCCCTCCAACGCTGCACGATGACGCCAGAGCAGAACAGGGTGGATAGCTGGACGGATGTCGGCGTCGCACAATCTGTTCCTTACGGTACGAAGACTTACCTGTCTATGCCCAGGGATGCTTATAGCGGTCAAAGAGAAGCTCGATGAAGTCGATTACGCATGTGTGACACCCATATATATCTTTCCGACCAGACTTCCAACGCGTGCGTCCTGATCGTTGGCGGTTCCAAACGATGCCAGTTTGCTGATATCGTCTCCGCATAATATTTACTGTGTTAATATGAACTTCAAACTCCCTTGCCACATTGTATTAAATACTTCCCAACTTCCAGCATTCCAAAAGCACTCAACGATCATTTTTGATATGCGAGACATTTCTCTGTCGAAATTTTATTCCAAAAATCAACGTTTTTCTGTTTCAGTACATTTTACATTTTCAACGAATGCAAGAAATTTTAATCGTTTTACTAACCTCGTGTTGCTTAGATTCGAACGTGACATTTAGCCAATTGAGTATTTAATATATTAAACTATGCGTTTAAGAATAAAGAACGATCAAAGAATACTTTATCTTTCAGCTTGTTGAGGATCGAAATATTGGCCGCAGTACGTATCAAACATTGGCTGCCTACCACACTGGTACGGTACTGGACACTGCCCACGGGGGGGCCGCTTTTCTGCCTTGGCACAGAATTTACTTGCTTCTGTAAGTTAATCTTTTGTTACTGGTTGAGCATCAGTCCCTGTATTGTTCCCACGAGAAGGGTCCTTTAGAGTACAAAGAATTGTAAAATGACAACTCTCCATCATCATATTGTTAAGATATTTCAAACACTGGAATTATCAAAACAATTGAAGATAAGATAAAAAATAAGATATCGAGTTTTCATTGTAAACTATGTGTAAAGAGAAATTAATGAATAATTACTGATGAGTATTTGTGTCTCTGATGCCTTTCTTAACTTACTTAACACAGCTTGGAAACCGCTTGCGGCGCTCCAGTTCCATACTGGGATTCCACAGTGGATCATGACATGAATGATCCTACAGCATCTATCCTTTGGAGTGAAGAGTATTTCGGAAATGGTGCTGGAGAAGTGATGAGCGGACCTTTCCAAAACTTCAGGGCAATTCCTTCACGTCCTATTACACGAGATATAGGGACAGGTAGGTTTTGAAAACATCATTTATGTGAAGTTTCTCTCTCTCTTACCTCTGTATTTGTTTAATTGAAAAAAGTGGTGGTGGTTATGTGGAGGGGACAATGGCTCGGAATTGAACCATGGGTTCATACTCACTCCCAATCACTTTATTAATTACATGTATATTTGTACATCTTTAGGTGATGGGTCCTTGTTTACCAAAGAAGGTTTAGAATTGGTTTTAAGTCGAAGAACATTTGAAGAAATTTCGGAACCAAAAGTTGGACAAGACTACATATACAGCTTGGAGGGTCATCATAATGGTCCACATACCTGGGTAGGAGGCCACCTGTCCCTGGGTAGTTCAGCAGCTTTTGATCCCGTTTTCTTCATGCACCATGCTTTCATTGACGCTGTTTGGGCAGAATTCAGAACACAACAGAGAGAAAATGGCATTAACCCACAGCAAGATTATCCCCGACAAACACCTCCTGGACATGGTCGAAATGATTTTGTGGACTTCAGACCATATATAAGACGAGTTAGAAACATTGTTGGTATGGCTAACTTTCTTGCAGATCTAGTGAGATACGAGCCATTCCCAACTTGTGAAAACCGTTGCAATCGTAGTCCTCATATATCTTGTAATCGGCGAAGTGATCGCTGCATATCAGAAGCGCGTCCTGGAGCAAGAAGAATGGAAGGAATGGCATTTGGAGCCGGGGCAGGCTTGTTTTCAAGTAGAATGCGCCCAACTCCTCCATCGGAGGCGCAGATGCTAGCTGAAGCTAAAGGTCCGATTGAGGGCGGTTCCAAGTTTCGCGCATCGCCATTCAGGGACAGGCGAAACCGTAATAACACACTTAACAATGCTCCAGTCGCACCCGCCTTGGCGGCTTTCGGTGCCCAGGTACGAGAGACACAGCAAAGAGTTCGACGTGACACCTCTGTGCAGCTTAATATCCCTAGTATTTCTCATAAGCAGTCCATATCTTCCCTTGAGCAAACCTTTACAAATACTTTTACCCTTGATGGACATGCAGATCTGAAACGATGGGTGTATGCACCTGTTCGCATTGTGTACAAAAGATCGTTCAATATTCAAGGAAAGGATCCAACGTCAAACACACATAAACATATAGATTCCGACGTTTGCCATGCAGTTAAGTCTGGAGCAACTAAAGTGTTTGTTAGCTCCAATGGTTTGGATTATTCAGGAACTTACAAGGAATATGGCATAGTCGACGAACGACAACCTGTTTCCGTCGTGACAACAGCTATCGGGATTAAGAACCCGGAATACGGTGAAGGAAAAGTTTTATTCACTTCATATGACTCCTGTGGACGGCCATGTCGCCCTCTGTGTTTGACATCAGTTCATGGTAGACAGGTCTATAAGCCTTGTTCTGGGGCATTCAAAATATCTTCAGCTTTACCGAAGATGTACAGCGAAACCTACCGAGATGCTGTAGCCTTAAGTGATTGGAAGACTGGAAATGTTTTAGAATTAGAATCTTTAAATGTGACCCCTGTTGTAACTTTTATTTGTGACAATGTAAACTCATGGCCGTGGAATTATCACAATCTATAATGCATGTACAATAAATAAAATGGTCTATTGCAATATAACAATGAAAGTCATTTTTTGTCGTTTTTCCTTCATCTACACTGAAACTTAATGTTTATAACTATATCCAGATGATACAGAACTCTCATGTTGAAATGATAAATATAATAAATAAAATAAATTTCAGGCTTCTGCACCCCTGGGGGTGGGGCAAAAACTGCCCAAAAGTGACCAGTTTTCAAAAATCTTCTTCTCTTTACAACCGCACATGCCTGAGAGAAACTAAATGCATAGTGATGTAGAGCAGGAAGGCATCTACCAAAATTGTAAATTTGGTGATCCCCGGGGTAGGGGTTCTGACCCCAGGGCGGGCCAAACTTGGTACATAGTGAATATGTGTAAAACATTTGAAAAACATCTTCTCTAATGCTATTGATAGTAAATTAAAACTAAATGGATGTTTGGAATGAGCAGGGATTTTCTATTATAATTTTAAATTTCGTGACCCTAGGGAAGGGTTTTGGTATTAGGGTGGGGCCAAAATGGTCATTGATGAAATGTGTTAACATTAAACAATTGAACATTTTTGACTTCTTCTTGATAACTACCAGTCCAATTCTTTCAAATTTGGTATGAAGCATCTTTGGACAAGGGGCACATAATTTGTAAATTTCAGGCATTTTGCACCCCTGGGGCCGGGGGGTGACCAATTTTCAAAAATCTTCTTTACAACCACACATGTCTAAGAGAAACTAAATGCATAGTGATATCGAGCAGGAAGGCCTCTACCAAAATTATAAATCTGTGATCCCCAGGTAGTGGTTCTGACCCCAGGGTGGGGCCAAACTTGGTACATAGTGTTTATATGTAAACATTTGAAAAACATCTCCAATAATGCTATTCATATTAATTTTAAAATGAAATGAATATTTGGAATGAACATGGAGCCTTTGATCTTAATTATACCCCCCAACAAGTTTGGGAAGGGAGAGATACTGGAATCTGGATGTCTATCTTTCCGTCTGTAAACAGAATGTTTTCCAGGCATTAAAGTGTTAGCCTTTCCACCTAGAGTTACCATATCATGCATATGATCTATCCATGGGATGAAGATGTTCCTTATCGAATTTAAGGTCAGGTCAAACACACTAGACAACAAAGTAGCAATATGGTTTCCGGTTCTAAAGCATTATCCTTTCCACGTAGAATCACCATATCATGCATATAGATTACCCTTGAAACGAAGATGTTCTTTATCAAATCTGGGGTCAAATGGTCAAAGGTCAAGTGCACGGACATCAAAGTAACAATATGGTTTCTAGGCTTTCAGCGTTGTACTTTCCACATCGAGTCATCTTATACATGTATACAAACTACCCATGGGTCGAAGATGATCTCTATTGAATTTGGGGTCAAAGGTCAAGCTCACTGGGCATTAAAGTTGCAGGATGGTTTTCTTTTTAAAAAATTGAACGGTTAACAACACCATTTGTGAGATTGAATGATAATTGTCTTGTGTATTTGAATAGGAAATCATATACATATTTTGAAAGATGATAACATATGAACACAGCTAGTGAGACTTAAAAATGCAAATATGAGACTCCCGTATGGGATATGATACTCATGACCGTTAAGGCCTGTGGGCCTCTTGTTTTGTTCTGTGTGTGGCAAAAGCAATCTTTTCGACAGCAATTGTTTCTAAGTACTACATCTTCAACAATTGTCTCTCTTATTTTAAATACTAATTGGATCCGCTTAGGTTTCCTTCCTAAGAATCATGTTAAATCACAATAAGATTTCTCTCAGCAACCAATCTCAACAAACCACATCGGATTAGCAATAGTAAATGTAAGAAACGGCAATTGACAAAACATCTTAAATATCCTCGGTCTTAACTGGATAATGCTTCAAAGTAAACGACGACAATAAGATAAAAAAATAAATCATATCTTTTCTAACCTCTACTTCGGTAGAAGTGCACCGAGTGGCTAACTAATAATTCTGTTGTTCTCCTACACAGCCTACAACTACCGAACCTAACCACCACGATTTCCTACTCTTAAAACAATGTTTTGTCACCAAGACACTATTGTAAAGCCTAGTCACACAGACACAGAACTGGGTGGATAGCTGAATAAGTTCTGTTGCTTTCCACCAGTCCTTAGACTTGCTCCGACTTCACATTCTCTCGGGAAATTCAGTGAACAGAATAACTAAAAGTCAGCGCGTCGGTATAATTTTACCCTGTTGCCCCAAGTTGATTGGCTAATACATTCAATCCTGATTGGTTTGAATTGCTGTAATCTGATTGACTAATGATTGAAGACACTTTAATCCACATTTTTCATCACAATTCTTCATGGACGTGCATGTGCATTTTCTAAACTGAATTATGATGCTCTGGGCTAGACTTGGCGTTCGATTAAAAATCACCTAGAGAATTTTCTAGTATATATCTTTCCAACGGCAATATTGATGATGATTGCAATTTGTGAAGATAACATTCAAACACCCTGAATCATGTTGTGATTGCGGGGAGTGTTTAAATCTCTGTATACACCATGTGACCAGGTAAACATTGGTGTACAAGGGCCTGTTGTTAAGTTTATATTTGACAAAAAAAAGACAGTAAATGTACGGAAGCCCATTGAGGCCAGTACATAGAGAGATACTTTAATCGCAAAGTTTTGCGTTTAAACGCAAAACTTTGCGATAAACGCAAAGATTATTGCGTTCAAACGCAAATCTTTTGCGTTTAAACGCAAAGTTTTTGCGTTTAAACGCAATGATATTATTGCGTTTAAAGACAAAATTTACTGCTTTTAAACGTAAACATGATCACAAATATATTGTGTATATACTCATAGCAACGAACCTTTTTCTCAAAGTAGGAACACCGCAACCCTATTTGTACTGTATGATTTATCAGGTCTGACTCGCCAAATCCTACAAATCATGTAATGTAATCGGAATATCTTATGACAGACGCGAAGTCAAATTGAGTCCGACAGAATAAAGGCATCCTCTTGTAGGGTCCGTTTGGCAAGTTAGATAGTTTCAACCATTTAAATAGTAGTTTAAAAAGGGCACAAATACAACACGTTGATTGATACCTTAGATTGATTTCATATTTTATGGGAATTAAGTTGTTATATACAATTTGAGGATGTTTTCATTTACGTGTTTGAGTTCAAGATGGTAGGAAAGAAATAAGAGGTCTGGAGTTGAATTTAACAACCTCTATGTCGTCTACCGATATCGAAATGGTAGGCAGCCGCTAACAAAAGGGCACAGACAAGCAAGTTGTAAATGTTGCCCTCCCTAGGTTTCCATAATGTTGAAGTATTACCAAAGCAAACTAAAAACAAAACAAAAATAGAGGGAAATACTAAAGAAGTACACGTTCGACAAGTCCTATACCAGGTAGTGCAAATGTAACAATGAAGTCAGATGCGAAATCACAACTGAAATCAGCTCTTACAAATTATATATAGGGCTGAAGACGAATTCGTTGGTGTAAAGTTACACAACACACTATTTCTTTGTAAGTCAATCCGAGTAAAAAATACAAAAAATCAGTTTGTGTCCATTTTAACATCCAACAGTTTGACAAAAAAATTCAGATATAAAGTAATTGCAATTAAACGCAAAATATTATTGCGTTTAAACGCAATATACTTTTGCGTTTAAACGCAATAATTATTGCGTTTAACCGCAATCTTTTGCGTTTAAACGCAATTATTGCGTTTAAACGCAATAATTGCGTTTAAACGCAAAAGATTGCGGTTAAACGCAATAATTATTGCGTTTAACCGCAATCTTTTGCGTTTAAACGCAATTATTGCGTTTAAACGCAATAATGGTTTAGCGTTTAAACGCAATATTATTGCGTTTAAGGGGGCCGAATACAGTTTCATTACTNTAATGATAACGATTTTGTTTTATAATAATAAAAGTCTACATTTTTATAGCATGTGCAAGCGCTACGGTAATTTCTATTTATGTCGCCAGTGACTTTGTAATTGGGTATCGGCACTTGGAATATTACACAAAATTGTTTTTTTGTTTTTTTTATAATGTTTTATTTTTA